>MU223639.1:169849-217947 GCA_018584345.1 Thuja plicata
TTAATTAGGACTATAGCCAATTAATTAGATTAATTTAGGCTAGAAGATAGGCTTTTTGCAAGTGATTAGATATAATAGGGATTTATTTAATTCCTTTTAAATTAATTACCTTAGCCATGTTTGATTTTGAAATATTTTGAATTAAATTGATTTGATTTGATTGGCTTAGGTGATTAATAAAATTTAGTGATTAGATCCCTTAGAAGATTAAATCTGATTCGAATGAATTATGTCAGCCGATTGAAGAGCTGTCTGAACATAATTGGGGGTATGATCACACTTAGGGAAAATATGGTCTATGGTTAGAGAAGACCAAATCTAGGTGGTTACATTTTCCCCTCTTTGAATTGATGTGCGAGCAACACATTGATTCAAAGAATTTTTATTTATTTTTTGATGTTGACTTCAGAAATTTTGAGAATTTCACTCATGATCGAACGAAATTCCTGATGAGATCAGTCTCGCACTTGATTGAACTAAAATGATAGAATTTACTTTGAACTTGGTTGTCGTCCAAAGGTCAAAAAAAGATCTTAAAGATACCAATTTTGAAATTGGTTGTCGTCCAAAGATTGATAATACTAATTCCGAACTTGGTTGTCATCCAAAAATTGGTATGAAGCTACCAAGAGCTTAATAAGAATCTTTTAAAATGAGGAAACACAAGATATCTAGCTTATGAGAACCAAAGATTTCTATCCAACAGTTCTGATTTAGTTAAGGAAACTGTCATGCCCTTAATTGTTTGATAACAAAGTCATTTTTTATGTTTTTTTGAGAAAAAATTTGATTGATGATAGTGTGATCATGCCCCCTCGAGAACAAAATCAAAGGAAAGAAATGAAATCCCTCTATTAAAAATGATGTATCACTTGCATGAAATGGGTAGGTCAGAATAGAGTAGAATAAGTGAAGAAATGGGGGTGTGTTTAAGAGTAAACACACAAGAACCAAGTTAATTACATGAAAAGGTGAGTGGTGAGACTGATAGAATGATGTCAAACCAAGATTTATGATGAAATGTGCAATTTGATGGGTGTTCAGAACAAATGGTACAATTCTACATTTTCAGAAGCTGTCTCAAAAAAAATTATGCCATGAAAAAGGGATTTAATGCACCTGTGCTATTTGTGTGGAAAAGTGAGCTGGTGAATTTTCTTCAATAGCATCTTGCTAAAATCTGGTTTGAATGTTCAGACGTTCCTTTTAGGTATCTCCTTTTCTTTTCTTATTTTGTGCGTCATAGACCAGGGATTTAACAGCAGAGATGACCTTTGCACTGCTGGCGTAATGATAAATCTCACTTCAATTTCATTCCTGATTGATCAGAAGAGGAAAAAAATGAGTTTGAATTGCCTGGGAGGGGTTTCAAAACCCTTAAATAGCTCAAAAGGCCAACATATATTTCAAAAATTACATTTTTACTATTCATTTTCACTTTTATCCATAGTAAATCTGAGAGCTCTGCAGAGAATATGGTGGTCCTTGTGAGGAAGCATCATTTCAAACTCAATCATTGTCATCAGTGCCCGACCGATTACGCACCTCTGGTAAGTACCCTCAAAACTACCTCGTGAATTCTACAATTTTGATTCTTATGCATTTTTACAGTTTTTATAGCCCTTTCAATTCTGGGTCGCATCCCGGATTTCGGATCGCACCCTGTCAAACCCACGTCACATCCAGTATTTCCCAGATCATATCCTATTTTCCCAAATTTCTGATTCGCATCCAGGATTTCCTAGATCGCAATTGGTTTTCCATATTTTGACTTAGTTTTAGCAGAAAAATCCAATTTATGTCATACCCTGTCTGTTAAGGATCGTACCTCATTTCTTGGGTCACATCAAAGATTTCTAGGATCGCACCCTGTATTCTCAATCGCATCCTATTTTTCTAGGATCGCATCCAATAAAAAGATTGTACCCTATATATCCAGGATCGCATCTGGGGTTTAAACTTAGAATTTGTACAAATTGTGAACTATCTTTTCTTTGCGGACTGTGAATCACTTAGTTGATTATGTTTCTGCATTTCTGTCATAGATGGAATAGTGATTTATCTATTATTTTTCCAAAAATAGGTCAATTTTGATGTAGTTGCATTTTGAGGCACATATCTAGGATGTGTGCTTGCGTTGGCTAGAATTTTGTCAGCTGATGAGTAGGAGACAATGGTCCAGTGTGGATTACAATCCTTGATTGGTTTACCTGATATAGGGGTAAATCGGGGGCTATTGATTGCTCTTGCTGAGAGATGGCACTAAGAGCACAACACCTTCCATCTCCCGACCGGGGAGATTATAGTTACTCCTAAGGATGTATGGTGTATACTGCATGTTCCCATTATGGGCCATGAGGTGCGCTTTGAGGTGAATTCTACTGTGGTGATTGGGGTAGCGCATCAACATTTCTGAGATGATACCATCGATCGAAGATACCTTTCATGGGATTACATGCGCGATCATTATGATTGATTATCTGTATATTTAGCAGGTTTGATTGGTGGCATCCTAATGCTAGACAGAGGATAGCATGGGTTCCTCATCAGATGGGTAGACATCTTGGAGTAGATGGTTTCCCATAGATGGAGATTTGCATGGGGCAGTTGTATCCTAGCCCATATGTACCGAGAGCTGCATGAGATTGTTTACCACTATACGCGGAGTATGACTGTGGGTATTTTGATTCTTCAGATTTGGGCCTGGGAGCACATCCCAATGACATGACCCATAGTAGATAGGAAGCAGGCTCCTGAGTATCCATATGTTTATATGTATGTCAGCTTGATTCAGTAGCCCCATCTGGGAAAGGTAGAGTACTGGCAGAGACTTTTTGATGACATGATAGAGGTTGTATGGTGGCCATTCTTAGATTGTGAGTAGTGGACCTCAGATGCCAAATAGGTCCCATTTTTGTTTTAGAGAAGGTACCTAATTGGGAGGACCTGAAACATTATAGAGTGGTTTGTTCATACTCAAGTCTTGAGATAGTTTGGCAAGCGACAGGGTAGGACACAGGATGTGACTGTATATGCTCAAATCTGTGATGAGGCACCATTGTGGGGTGCCCATCTTAGGTATGAGACAACCCATCAGGAGATCAGAGAAATGGTAAGATTTGATTGGGATTTGCACTGTGATGTAGATGGAGGGTGTTTAGATGGGTACACAGTAGAGATGCTTCAGCATCCATTTCCTCAATTTACCATTCTGAAGGAGGCTATTCCTCGTATAGAGGACCCAATAGACTATGATCCTGATGACCACCCTACCAGAGGGAGAGGAGGAGCCGAGAGAGATAGGGACATTGGTAGACATGGAGGGAGGGATGGAGGTGAAGATGGAGGTAGAGATGGGAGACATCCTCCTCCAAATGAGGGGGACGATAGTGGAGATGATAAAGGAGGTGGAGCTGTGGGTGGCACTATAGATGTGGCTAGTGGCAGTGGGTAGGGTCAATGCACCTGATTCAGATTTGTTGCTCCTCAGATGGATACAGGTCCTTTATTGATAGGAGAGGAGTAAAGACAGTAGTAGCAGAGGCAGCCTGACAGATCATAGGATAGATTGTCAGGACAGGATTTTGGTAGGGGTTACGACAGAGATGGGGACCCTCTATCTCAATGTGAGTAGGAGAGAGAGAAACTCAGGGCATGGATCACGGTATTAGAGGCCAGACTTACTGCAATAGAGGCTAGGATCAGTGTATCAGATGCATTGCTTGCTGATAGGGATAAATAGCTAGAGAGACTTCGAGCAGAGAGAGATATACAGGCATGTACAACCACACACCAGGGATAGAGGGCCACATGCTATTATGATCTTTATCATGTGGCGGTGCCAGAGGGACAGAGCGCTGTGTCATTTTCACAGTTGGACCAGTATTCAGAGGGAGCTATGCCACCTCCACCACCATTTGTACCACCTCCTCCTCCTCCTCCAGATCACGGAGAGGGGGAGCTAGAGTTGATGTTGTATTTTGTCATATATACATTGTATATCTAGATCCTTCTGAGATATTTCTTTTTTATGATGACACATGACATATATATATCTGATTCTTCCTGTCTTTGTGGTTACTCTGATATGCTAATACTCTTTGTGGAGACTTGTGTCATTTTGATCTATACCATGTTGTTTTGATAGATATATCTAATGCAGCTATTTTTGACCCTAACATGTGTCATGAGTTCCATTTGTTGTGATAGATTTGTTTGCACATGTGATGTAGATTTATCTTGGTCTCATGATGAGTTAGATTTAGATGATGACATCATTTATGTGTTTTGGACCTATCACTGATATAAATATGTTTCAAATGATACTATGTGAATATGTAAATGGATGTTTTTGAGTTTTTCTTATGCAATTAAAATGTATGGATGCATTTAGGATGTAAAAATGTTATGCATAAAATGCTTTGTTTTTGTATTTTTCCTCTGTCTTATTTTATGAATGCAAAATGTATGCTATGGATGTGCAACAATATAAATATCGGTAATAGTAAATGGATGTAATTAACTTGGATTTAGAAGAAGAAAATAGAAATCATTTTTGAGCTCAAATTCCTTATGTTTTTTGTTTCCTTCATAAATGCATCATGCAATCTCTAAATCTAGCTATATGTAGACTCTTAAGACTTGTCACTGATTGGTAGATATTGGACATGTTTATCATCATTGGGCACTTTTCAGAATGGATACAACTTGATAGTACAACAATCACTAATACCCACTAATATTATAAAAGTATGAATTCTATGTTTTATTGAAATGTCAGAAATAGACTTAGGCATAAGGCATAGAAGCCAGGATAACAAAATAGTCACCTTCTTTTTATTATATCAGATTCTATGTAAGGAATGATATTGGACCCGCAATGAACTTGAAAATTCATATTCTTGGGTACATTATGCTTCGTATACCTTAGTGATAATCTGAGTTAGAAAATAGACAAAGAAATTATTTCAAACACACTGTAGTTTACACATAACCAAGATTGAGATATATGCGGCTATCCAATCAGAGTGGCAACTCTTACCATAAATATCCAAGTTAGGTGAAATTTATAGGATCATTTGGAACAATCACCATACGTAGAGAACCAAGAAAATATTATGCCCCCTGTACTTGCGACTCTTTGTCTTTGTGCAGACATCATGGAGTAACTCAAAAGACATAACAATTATCAATTGTGAATCAATCAAATAAAATTCATAACTACTTAGATGCCCCCAATGAAAACATCATGGGTTCATAAAAGAGTCATAATCAAACCAAGATCAAATTGTGTTTAAGTAGTATTAAGAAATACTATTGATTCATTTTTCAAGCACAGTAGAGATTCATTAATCAAAAAGGTGGAATTCAAGCAATATGTTTTCCATGTCTGTGTATAACTTTCTTCCTGTTTGCAATCCAATGTAGGTCTTAGGAATACCATTTAGGTTAGTGCAATGTTTGTGCCAACCTTATATTGTGAGAGAGATATTTTAGTGAAACATTAAGTATCATTGTGTCATGAGACAAAACATCCTATGATGACCTAGCAGACGCTACCTACCATGCTGGCAAAGATACCCCTAGTGCAAAAGTGACCTAATCCTAAGATAGAAATATAGACAAATCCCAAGCAAGGATAAGATTTTCATAAGGAAACAAAGTCAACTCTTAGCACAGGTGTAATCATGAAGGCTTAGTATTAGCAATGCATTAATAGATGGAGCACATAATATAAGTGACACCTGATTGCCAGGTTTTCACCACTTGGCAAAAATTTTTATTCTTTTTTCTACCAGGATGCCTGTTTTACCAGGTTGTCTTCAAGGCACTTTTATCTTTTTCAATTTTTTTATATTTTTCCATTTTTTTGAATTTTTTTGTAGTATCAAGGCGCCTGTTTGCCAGGTTTTCACCAAGGATACATTTCTTCAGGAATTTTTCCACTATTTTTGGATTTTTCTTCAGGATCAATTTTCTGAATGTTTTTGGTATTTTCTAAGAACTATGTACTGTACAGGATCTGCTAGCTAAACATCAAGCGTAGAACCGCTTCAAATGTAGAGTGTTGATAGGATCTAGAAGGAAATCTCCTTCAAGTGTAGCTAGTTGATAAGCTCCAGTCCCAAAAGTAGCAGTGATAACATAAGGTCCCAGCCAGTTAGGTTCAAATTTTCCCTTCAGTTCTTTATGGGGATTTATGATTCTCCTTTAGGACAAGATCCCCCACTTGAAATTTTTAACCTTTTAATTGTACCCTTTGGACATTTGTTCTTGGTACACCTTCAGATGATCGAACGCCTGTTGTTTGCCCTCATCAAGTAGGTCTAAGGAATTCAGTCTATCGATGCGGTATTGCTCATCAGTAACAAGACCTTGTAAAGATATCCGCAAAGATGGGATTTCAACCTTAATAGGTAGTACTGCTTTAGCACCATAGACTAGGGAAAATGGCATGGCTCCAGTTGGTGTTTTGATGCTTGTTCTGTAGGCCCATAGTGCTAGATTTAGTTGTAGATACCAGTCTTTTCCAGACTTACGTATAGTTCTATTTAGGATCTTGAGAATATTATTATTATATGCCTCAGCCTGTCCATTACCTTGAGGATAATAGATTGAGGAAAATTTTTGAGTGATGTGGAACTGTTCACAAAGGTCATCAATGTCTTGGTTTTTAAATTGGCCCTCATTGTCTGTTACAATTGAAGAGGGTATCCCATATCTATAGATAATGTATTTCAAAATGAACATAGCCACTTGTTTGCCAGTGGCTTTGATTAGTGGCATGGCCTTGACCCACTTCATGAAATACTCAGTGGCTGTAATGATGAACTTGTGTCCATTGGAAGAATTGGGATATATTTGTCTAACCAAGTCAAAGGCCCATTGCTAAAATGGCCAATGTGTAATGAAAGGTATAAGTTCTATGGCAGGAGCATGGATAAGATTTCCATGTGTCTGGCATTTATGACATGTTTTGGGAAATTGAATAGCATCTTTTTCCATTGTAGGCCAGTAATAGCCTACTCTAAGAAGTTTATTTTCTAGTGAAAAGCTATTTGAATGTGATCCACATACACCTTTGTGGACTTCTTTTAATGCGCGATCTGACTCTTCATGTTCTAAACATCTAAGAAGTGTACCATCGATACCTCATCAATATAATTTATTAGTTATGAGGACATAACGCGATGTTGTCCTAATCAAGGCTCTTTTTCCATTACTGGATAGATTATTGGGAATAGTTTGGTTAGTGACCTAAGCAATGATATTAGCATACCGAGATTGGTCTGGGGTGTTTATAGCACAGATTACTTGCTATTCAGGGGTATCAAAGGTAGGATAGGATAGTTCTTCGACCAAGAAGTCATAGCAGAATTGATGTTCCTCTAGTTGTAACATGGATGCCAAGGTAGCCATAGCATCTGCAGCCTTATTCTCTATTCTGGGTATCTGCTAGAATGTGATGAAGACAAAGTACTTCTTTATGTCATCAACCAGTTGCTTGTAGGGTGTCAACTTTTCATCTTTCATCTAATAATCTCCATTGAATTGATTGATAATGAGATGGGAGTCACCATACACGTGTAACTCTATAATCTTCCACTCCATGGCAAGCTTAAGATCATTTACCAATGCTTCATATTCAGAAATGTTATTCGTGCATGTAAACATCAATTTGTAAGACTTGGGTATCTTGTAGCCTTGAGGATTTATGACCAGAACTACTGCTCCAAAGCCTTGTTGTGTGAAAGAACCATCAAAGTACATCTTCCACAAGTACTCAGTTAGATGCATAATGGTCTCATCAGTGAATTCAATCCTTAAAGGCTCATCATCTTGAAGTGGTGAATCAGCTAGTTGATCTGTGAGGACTTGTTCTTTAATAGCCCTCCTGTCTATATACTCAATGTCGAATTCACTTAGAATAAGGACCCATTTTGCCAAATGTCCTGTTAATGTTATTTTTCTTAAAAGGTACTTCAAAGGATCAATCTTTTCAATGAGTCTGACTATATGTGACAACATGTAGTGTCTCAATTTTTGTGATGCGAAGATGACTGTTAAGCATGCTTTCTCAACACTGTTGTAATTGATCTCATAGTAGACTAGTGTTCTACTGATGTAGTAGATAGCTCTTTCTTTCTTAGCTTCATCCTCTTATGCAAGAAACACTCCTAGTGATGTAGTTGTAGCTAAAATATATAGGAGTAATGGCTTTCCATGAATGGGTGCCATAAGAATAGGAGGAGTAGCTAGGTACTTTTTTAATTCTCTAAAGTTGGCTTGGAAATGTTCATCCCATATGAAGGTGACCCCTTTATGTAGTAATTTGGTAAAGGGTTGTGCTCTATCAACAAGTTATGACTTGAACCTCCTGATTGATTGAAGTCTCCCTTGCAACATCCTCATTTGACTAATGTTGTGTGGAGGAGTCATCTCTAGAATAGCTTTAACCTTTTCCAAGTCTACTTCAATTCCCTTTGCTGAAATAATAAACCCCAAGAGCTTTCCTGATTGGACCCCAAAGGCACACTTCTTTGGATTAAGCCTAAGTTGAAATTGCTCCATATGATCCAATATCTTTCTTAAATCATCAATATGAGTGCTTCTTTCTTTTGATTTAGCCAAGGTGTCATTTACGTAATCCTCCATGTTTTTGTGCATCATATTGTGGAATATAGTAGTCATTGCTCTTTGATATATGGCACCGACATTCTTTAACACAAATGGCATGACATTCTAGAAAAATGTACCCCAGGCACATGTAAATTCAGTTTTCTCTTGATCATTAGGGGAAATTTTTATCTGATTATAGCCTGAGAAACCATCCATTAGTGAATACATTTGGTAGCCTGTTGTGAGGTCTATGATCATATAAATATTAGGCAAGGAGAGTAATCTTTAGGACATGCCTTGTTTAAGTCTCTAAAGTCTGTACAGATCCTGATAGATTTATTAGATTTAGACACTGGAACCACATTGGAGATTCATCCTGCATAGGAAATGACTCTGATGAATCTAGCTTTCAACAATTTCTATAGCTCTGCCTTTACTAGTAATGCAACATGAGGATGCATTTTTCTTAGTTTTTGTTTCACGGGCTTGATCCCAGAAGATATAGATAAGTGGTGCATTATTAATTTAGGGTCCAGCCCAGACATATCTGTATAAGACCATGCAAATTTGATCTTCTTCACTTTCAGGAACTCAGTGAACTGTGTTTTTCCCTCTTTTGACAAAGATTGTGCTAGGTGGACTATTTGAGGATCTTCAATTGTGCTCAGATTAACTGGCTGTGTTGGTTCTATCAGAATTGAAGACCTTTCTTGAAAGTGCTCAGGGAGGATATCAAGAATCTCAGCCTTTGGTGCTTCTGAGAGGTTTTCACCATCAGATACGTCTTTTGTTTTTACTATTTTAGGGTCTGACACTTCCACAACGTGGTTTTCACTGTCAGTTCCCTTTTCCTTTTTCTTTTTCAAATTTTGGCTGAGAAACTTGATATGCTCATGTGACATGTTCATGCTCCTTGCATTGGTGGAAGAAGGATAGAGTTCACAAGTGTTTAGATAGAAATCCAAAGTGTAGTCATTGGGAAAGTCAAGGATAGGATCAAGATCTATATTAGTCCAATCAATTAGGTCTGGGTTTATCAAAGACAAGGAATCAGAGTCTAGGAAGGACAAAATCATGTTAGCATCATGACTATTAACTGACATGACATGTCTTGTTAAGTTAATTTCTTCAATGTTTAGATCAATAAGAGTTAGATCATCATTAAAAGGGTCATTGTTAGTTATATGCGGACCAAACTCTAGTGACTCGTCAATAGAAATTTCATCATCATCTATTCATAAAAGCAAGTTTCTTGCTTATCACCTCTGAAGTTCTTCTAGACTTATGAGAACACTAGTCTCTCCATTAATGATTGGGGGAAGGAACTCTTCCTCTACTTCAGGAATATCACTATTGTTGGGAGTAGTGTTAGAATGTTCATTGGGTGCTGATGGAGTTGCAGGCATGTGAATCACATATATTTCAATGTCCTCTATGGTGATAGAGATCTCATCCCATTCATAATCATGAGAGTCTATTACTTCATCATCAGACCTATTTAAAAATTCTGCAATAGTTATCTGATGTACTCGGTTAGCCACCTGTGGATCAAAGTGTGGAAAATCAAGGATATGTGTGATTGTGACTAACTACCCCCAGTTAGGATATGAATCATGTTGTCAGGGTGTGCTCTCTGTAGCCATTTCTATCAATGGTATCTCTAGATCATATTCTGTTGTGTCTCCTACCTCTTGGATAGGAGCCCGTGCTAACAAAGGGGTGTGAAGATCTTGTGGTACCTCAAAGCTTGGTACATAGCGCTCTCCTTGATAGTTGGGATTATGTATGCCAACATGTAATAATCTTTCATAGGACTATGGATCTAGTTCTATCTCTTATGTTTCATCACTCCCTTTGTCAAAGATCAAACTATCTTTTGAAGCAGGTTTGTCAGATTCAGTATTAAAACCTAGTCATGTTTTGTCTCTGGTATTCCTGAACTCCATGTGTATAGGTTCAATAAGTCTTCTTCATGTATTGCTTAGAGGTCCTTTTCCTTTGTATCCCATTTTCTTGAGGAGGTTGTATCCTTTACCATACTGTTTCGGGGATATTTCCACATGTTTGACCTCATCTTTCGTCGGTTCTCCTTTGTAAAGCTAGTCCAAGACTTCATGTTCTTCTATGTTATCTAAAGAAGATGTCAATGCCTTTACCATGCCAACTACTTTGTGGAATTCTAGATCCTTGGATGTAGTAGGTTTGAATGTTGAGGAAGGTTTTCCATAGGATATTGGTGACATCGAAAGTTCTGTCAGTGACGGAGTCATGTCCAGCTTGTATTCTCCCATACTTGTTTCTTCAAGTTTTAAGGTTTTGCCAAAACTCTTCATAACCATGTCCTTGGTAGTCTTAGGAGCAATCTCATCCATGGATTCTTTGTTATGTGGAATCATACTACCTTCTTTGATATTGTTGCAAGTATAATTAGCATCCGCAAGAATTATTACTTCCACCCCATTATGTGCGAACTTGATACACTGATGGTAAGTAGATGGCACAACTTGCATTTTGTGAATCCATGGTCGCCCCAACAGGATGTTGTAGGCCAGGGGTAGATCCAGAACTTGACATATGACATTCCTTTCAATTGGTCTGACTCTGATGGGTAGAACAATGAGACCTTTAGAGGATCTTTCTTCCTCATCATAAGCTTTGATAGCTATTTTTATTCTAGAGTCAATGGTCTATTTTGAGAGACCCAGTTTCCTGATTAGAATAAGTGTACAAATATTCAATCCTATGCCTCCATCTATCAATATGCATCTAAAATAGGATTTATGAATGATGACTTCAATATGGAGGGGTTGATTATGTGGATATGTCAATGATTTATCATCCTCTTCAGAAAAGGAGAGATAATGTGGCGCTGAGATGTGATTGACCATCGCTTGGAATTTTTCTATATCAAGGTCCTTTGGTACATTTACAACATGTAGGGCTTGTTCTAGGATTTCCCTATGTACTGTGGATATTTTAAATAACTCAAAAATGGAAATTTTGGCAGAGGTTCATTGCAATTGGTCCACCAAGTCATATTTTGCTGCAAGAATAGTAACCGTGTGTTTTGCTACTGGTTTAGGAATAGTAATAATAGGAAACTTGGATGTCAATGCTGGTTTTGGGGAAGAATTAGGTCCTTTTATCATGACCTAAGCTTGGCTCTAAGTCACTGTATTCATTTGAAAAGAAACTATAGAAGTTGAGAAATCCAACTTCACAGATCACCAAGAACACCTGCATGCAAATAACCTGTTGCTAAAAGTAAACCAAAGAGATAGAAGCACATGTTTGGAAAATCTCAGCGGAGTGAGAGAAAATTGTATTCCAAAGTCATGAGACAATAATTACAAAATTTTAACCTTAAAGGTGAACAAAACCCTAAAAAGGTAAAAGTTAGGTTGCGTAATATAATTAATATAAAATATTAATTATATGCACCTAAGAGACAGCTTAAGTGAAAAAAGAGTACATAGACAACTTAATAATTAAATCAACATGATCTAATTAATAAGTGAAGATAAATAGATACTCTAACACCCCCCCTTAAGTGAATCTTAGGAGGAAAGCTAACCTAGCACAGCTATGAAAGTAGGAAAAGTGGGTCCTGGCAACAAGGCCTGATCAGGTACCCAATACAAGGAAATCTCTGTGAACCGGAGATAAAGGAGAAAACCCAGTGGGAAAAAACCCTCTCTAAAAAGAGATAAACAAACATGCTAAAAAAAAACATGAAGGAAGGAAGGCCTCAACAAGACCCCCCAAGGACAACTTCCGTCACCCCAAGCATAGAACGCAACTGAAGATAGCGCGAAGATGCAAAAGGTTTGGTGAAGATGTCAGCAACCTGCGCGTTAGTGGGAATGTACTCCAAAGTGAGAACACCATCCTAAATATACTGATGGATGAAATGCATATGAAGATCAATGTGTTTAGTGTGCTGATGCTCGACCGAGTTGTGGGAAATGTGAATAGCACTCTGATTATCGCACCACATAATAGTGGGATGATTAGGAGGAGAGCCAAACTTAGTCATCAACTATTGAAGTCATAGAATCTCCTGAATAGCATGCACTGCTGCTCTGTACTTAGTCTTTGTAGATGAAAGTGCATGAGCATTCTGATTCTTGCACAACCATGTGATAGGACCAGAGCCAAGACAAAAGACAAAGCCAAAAGTAGACTTTCGATCATCAACATCACCAACCCAATTTGAGTCAGTGAAGCCAACAATGTGAGGAGCCCCTAATGTGTAATGAATGCCATACATAAGTGTGCCCTGAATGTATCTCAAAATATGCTTGGCATCTTTCCAATGACTCTCATGAGGCTCATGTGAGAACCGAGAGACTAGACCAACTGCAAAGGAGAGATCAGGACGGGTGTGTGTCAGGTATAACAAACTGCCAACCAACTGTCGATACAATGTAGAATCCACTGAAGGTGAAGTACAAGAGGTAGACAAAGTAACACCCGACTAAAAAGGTGTGGGAGCATGCTTGCAATCAAGCATATCAAAGCACTGAAGCATGTCAAGAGCATACTTCTGCTGGTAGACAAAGATCCCAGTAGGGGACTGAACAATCTGCAGACCTAGAAAGAAGTGTAATAGACCAAGGTCAGTCATCTCAAACTGCTCCATCAATGCGTGCTGGACATCCTAAATCATAGAAGATGAGCTACCTATGATGAGAAGATCATCAACATATAGCACAAGGATCAAAA
Source organism: Thuja plicata (assembly GCA_018584345.1). NCBI lineage: Eukaryota > Viridiplantae > Streptophyta > Pinopsida > Cupressales > Cupressaceae > Thuja > Thuja plicata. The sequence continues at coordinate 183,194 of MU223639.1, forward strand.
CCTCATCCTCAAGATGTTGAATGTAGACGGTAGGATCGGAATGATAGTGTGTGAATCCTGTAGAAAGCAGAAAGGATTCCATCTTCTCATACCAAGCCTGAGGGGCCTGTTTGAGACCATACAAAGAATGCCGAAGTCTGCAAACCAAGGAGGAATCCTACACAAACCCCTGAGGCTGCTCCATGTAAATCTCCTTAGTAAGATCATCATGCAAGAATGCACTCTTCACATCCATCTGAAAAATGGGCCATCCCTGAGAAGCTGCGAGGGATAAGACAAGGTGAATAGAGTTCATCTTGGCGAGAGGGGAAAATGTCTTAATGTAATCAATAACCTCAACCTATGAAAAACCCTTCACAACAAGATGTGCCTTGTACTTATTAATAGAACCATCAGCAGAAAACTTAGTATGATACAACCACTTGCATCACACTAACTTTGTTCCCTTAGGAAGAGAACAAAGATCCCAAGTGTGATTCTTCATCAAAGAAGAATACTCCTCCTCCATAGCATTGTCCCACTCAGTATGTCCTGTCACTGCCACAAATGTCTAAGGATCACCACAAATAGCATGACTCAGAAAACTGGAACCCGCAATATGAGACCGGGTGTGACGGGAAGTGGAAGGGTCACCAGCCAGAGATCCTGCAGCATCAACTGTAACTCGAGCCCATCTAGGCATCGGTGGAGGATCCTGTGGTGGAGGTAAATGGGGATCACCAAGATCTATTAGTAATAACTTAGAGGGGGGGTGAATCAGTGGCCTCAAAAATTTATCCTTTAAACTTTAATCCACCAATTATTACACCTCAGATTATTAAGTCCCTACAAGATGTATGCCTTGAAATACTTGAAACAATTTACTGTCTGTCGGTTTACCTTGTCTGTCCTTGTTCTCCTTGATTATCGATAAGCAGTAAAACTCATTTACCAATACTTAGTAAATATGCAGAGTATACCAATCAATCCAGAAATGCATATATAAAATGTAAAAAAATAAAGTAATAAACCATACACACATAACACAAGGATTTTAACGTGGAAACCCTGTTAAGGGAAAAACCACTGGGACTGGTAGCCCAGATTTTCACTCTTCTGAAGTGAGCCCTATTAGGAGCCAACCTTGTTAAAGGTTAAAAACACATGGTTAAGTGTGACCTTGTTAGAGGATTTTTATAAATAGGTTGTCACTAAGTATTTGGCATCTACGCTACCATCCTTGAATCAGTCTTTAGACTGTCAATAGGCTTTATGCTAATCTTACTACCATCCTTGAATCAGCCTCCTTCTTAGAATGTCAATAGGATTTAGGTAAGACCACTGCTACTATCATGAATCAACCTTTTTGGTAATCTGTTAGGATATACCTCAATTATAGAAGACTATTAAGTCCTGCTCTGTTAAGAGACTTAATGCTTCAATGGTTAAACTGAAACACAATGACCTGTTTCTAATGCAACTTTGAATTATAGATATTCAGATCTATTTATGTACTTTACCTCTCTGATCAATGTATCAATTCAATTCCTTTGTACTTCACACTTTCTTCTTTGTGATGCTGTGCTTTACTGTTCATCGGTGTCTGCAGAATTCTTTAGCTCTCCATTAGCTTGATTGATCAGGACTGTATGAAGTTTATCCTTCACCAGTTTCTCTTCAGCATCTTCTGTCAATTCACTCCCCTGTGTATCTAAGTGCTTGTGAAAACGAATTATGATTGTCTTTTATATAGACATGATATTCCTTAATTCTTGGTTCTTGATTCTTGGCGTGAAAAACAATCCAGCCAATTTGATTTACAACTTTAACTCCTGATTTGTCTCGTAGTTATCTTCTTGCCAACTGTATAAATCATCTTTAAATCACTTACTTAACTATGGTCAAATAAAACAAATAAAACAACCATTTAAGTGTATCTTTAAGCTCTTCCAGCTAGATATTTTATCATTTTTTGATCTCTTTGTTCTGTCGGTCAATTCTGCAGTTCGTCGTCGGTGACAACTGCCAGTTCCGTCAGTGCAACTTCAGTTAGCTTCGGGATCTCCGTTCGCCGGGCATCATTGGATCTTTCTCAAACTTTGTTTTCAGTTCATTGAGCATCCTATGATTCTGCTTCGTTAGGAAACACAATCTTCTGCTCATCGGGTATCACTGTGACTTTATCTCTGTCTTTATCGGTGGTGTGCACTCCGTCGGTGTTGTCTGTCACTTAGTGAATACTTGACTTTTATGCATTACTGAAAGCATAACCTCTGTTCCATTAATTCTCTGAAGTCTTTGGAATTATGTATATGACCATACAAATGATATCAAGTTGACATCAATGACAATACAAACCATTAACTAATTTAATGTCTTGCATCATCTTCAACTTAACATTATCAAACATTCAATCAGTTACATGTCATCAAGCTCATCATCCTGAAAAAGAAACTGGAAGAGATGAGGGAGTAGTGGTAAGTGAAGTAGAATCTGGAAGTGGGGTATCTACTGTAGGAAGGTGCTCATCAAACTAGACATCTCGTTGAAATAGGACCTCTCTGGAATCAGGGTCAAACAACCTGTATGCCTTAACATCCTCGTAGTAGCCAACAAAAATGAGGTGTCAGCTCTTTCGCTCCATTGCTCTCCTCTGAGCGTCAGACACATATGCCCATGATTCACTACCAAAAACTTGGAATGAAGATACATTAGGCTTGACATGAGACCAAGCCTCCTTAGGAGTCATATGTCAAACTACCTTGTGAGGCATCCAATTCTGAATATAGTTGGCACAATTGATTGCCTCTGCCCAAAAAGATGAATCCATGGACCTAGATTATATCATACAATTAGCCATCTCTCGAAGTGTTTTGTTCTTTCTCTCTGCCACACCATTCTGATGAGGGGTGTAGGGCACTAAAAATTGATGCTGAAAACCATGTTCAGAGAAAAAATCCCTGAAAGCTTGGTTCACATACTCCCCCCATTATCTATGTGTATCTGGTGAATAGAAAGACCAGATTGCTTCTCCACAAATGTCTTAAAGACTCAAAATGAACCAAAGACATCAGACTTGTACTTCAAAAAGTACACCCATGTGCACCTGGAGAAGTCATCAATGAAAGTATGCACATATCTAGCACCAAAAAAAGGAGTAGGAAATGACATGAGGTCACTATGAATCAACTCCAATGGTGCCAAGGCACGAGTAGCTCGTCCATGAGGAAAAGGATCCCTATGTTGTTTTCCAAGAACACAAACCTGACAAACCCCATCAGTGCAAGTAATTTGTGGAAGCTCAAGAACAAGTGCCTGTGTGCTCATCTACTGAAGATATCTGTAATTGACATGGCCCAAATGCTCATGCCAAAGTCTTCTCACTAAATCTGCATGTGCTATAAGATAGGAACCTGTGCCAGTAGAAGACTCAAACCCATCAAATCTGTATAGGCGGGATGCAATGTCAATACTCCCAGTAGCCATAATCATATTAGAATCATGTAAGTCCCAAATAACCACATCATGTGGTGAGAACTCAACTGTCTTACCAAAGCCAGAGTGGCAAATATGATAGATAGACAATAGGTTCGTCAAAATGTCAGGGACAAAAATAACATCCTGAAGAGAACCCCCAGCTAATGAAACAGAACTAGAACCCAAAATAGAAAGACGAGATGAGTTCCCAATAACAATCTGTGAAGTAGCACAAGGAGAAAGTGAGGTGACCAACTGCTAGGTGTGAGTCATGTGATGAGAGGCACTGGAATCAAGAATCCAGGTGGGCCCAAAAGTCATTGCTTGTGCAATAAGAGCATGACCTTTCCCTATAGGGGAGGATGTGGACCGAGGAGCTGAAATGTGATGCTCCTACATGGCTTCCTCTAAAGCCTCCAAATGTTTCTAGCACCTAGAAATAGGATGTCCATCCTTTCCACAAAAGCTACCGGTCTCAACTAATTTCTTCTTAGTCTTGGAGGTAGACTAGGTAGACTTCAAAGAATATTTACCCTTGGAAGGGTTAGCAGGAGGTTTATAATCAGTTTTCTATGTAGGTTTGGAGGAATACTCATTGCCTATTGAATCTTTCTTCGGTTTGGATTTCTGTTTTAGTTTCCCCTGTGAAGACTGAGCAACCAATGCTTGGCTAGAAGAGCCAGAAGCATCCATCTGTTGGATCTTTACCTGTTCCCGTGTCAACCAATCAAAAAATGTCTCGAATGAAGGCATGGTGTTTCTAGAACCCAAAGCATCCATGGTGGAGTAGAAAGTAGAAGAAAAGATCTGATACTGTCCTCTCAACTTTGAGAGTATCAGGAAGATATACTCATCATCTATCTTGTTTCTCCCACATCCCTACAAAACTGAGCACAGAGATTTGAACTTCATCAAGAAGTCCTCCATAGAGGGAAAGCTGGTAGGAGTCAAAGTGGTAAGCTCTGCATCAAGCTGTAGTTCCTAAAACTCATTCACTATGCTAAACAAATCTGAAAACTTGCCCCAAATGGCCCCAGGAGTTGTCAAACCATCCAGGTGAAAAATGAGACCGTCGGAGATGTTCAATGCAATCAAGCCCATGGCTTCATCCATTTTATTCCTGTGTTGAAGAACCTCAAAAGGATGCTGTAGGACAGGTTGGTTTTCATCTAGACATGACCATAAGCCACATGACATGAGTAGCCTGGTCATGTGTGCTTTCCAAGTGTGGTAATTGTGCGGTGTCAGCCAGGCCACAGAGGGGTCTGACATTGAGAGAAAAAGAAGATGGAAGTAGAAGGGTCATTTCTGAATGTAAATTACAGAAAGCAAAAGCACCCCCCCCACAATGTATAATTCTATCCCTTGTACAAAAAAGAAACAATTACTGAAAGCACAAAAAATGAGAAGAAAACCTGGATGCCAGATGTAGAGATGGAGGAAATAGAAGCCTCTACTTCAATGCCAAAAAAGAGAGATTAAATGGCCAAATCATCAATCAAGACCAACACCATTGCGTCCAGCTCAGAAATAACTTTTTGACGATGTTTTATTTTTTGAAAATGGACACCGTATGCTCAAGTTATGGTAAAAAAATCAATGATGCCTCCGAAAAACAACTCTTTGGAAAAAACCAGAGACGAGAAAAAATTTGACATTCAAATGACCATCACAGTGCCCGTGAAAAAATTTGATGACTGTCGGGCCTGTCGTCGGAAAAATAAAATCTACCAGGAAAAAATTTCTGGTCGGTGATGTCAGTTGTGATGTCACCACTGTACCTGCTAAGTTACCTGGTGGCGGCAGGTGGTGGGCCACCAGTGGAGGAGGTGGCCAAGCAACTCCCAGGTGGTTCCTAGGTGCAGCACTGCCAGGGGCTGCTTCGGTGGCCGGTGGGCGGCACGCTGGCGGGGGGCTGGGCCGGGGTGGCATCGAGGTGGTGCGGCAGTGGCCGCTCTGGTTGCGCTCCGGCTGCACTTCCTGAAGCCATAAAAATGGCTTATTTGAGCATTTTTTTAAATTTTTTTTCTTGAAACTCATGTCGTACAGCCTAGGAGGGAGAAAATTTTCCTTTCGGGTCACTGGGACCAAAACCAGTGAACTTTATATGTATTTTGACTCTCCCGGGCCTTCTAAACGCAATGGTGGAGTCCGTTTTGGCTCAAAGTGCTCTAAAAAATAGAACCTCCTCCAAAATGAAGGAAAAGACCCAGAGAAGCTGTGGCTTTTGGCTACGACTCACGGCTTCAAAAAATCTCAGACCAGGTAGCAGCAGGGAAGCTCTGATACCATGTAGAAGTTGAGAAATCCAACTTCACAGATTGCCAAGAACACCTGCATGCAAATAACCTGTTGCTAAAATTAAACCAAAAAGATAGAAGCATAGGTTTGGAAAATCTCAGTGGAGTGAGAGCAAATTGTATTCCAAAGTCATGAAATAATAATTACAAAAGTTTAACCTTAAAGGTGAACGAAACCCTAAAAAGGTAAAAGCTAGGTTGAGCAATATAATTCATATAAAATATTAATTATATGCACCTAAGAGACAACTTAAGTGAAAAAAGAGTACATAGACAACTTAATAATTAAATCAACATGATCTAATTAATAAGTGAAGATAAATAGATACTCTAACAAAAACACCTTTAATTGTGACCACATTAATTGATTCAGTTTTAATGTCTAGCATGTTGATCATGTTATCATTATTGGAGTAGGTGTAGTTTACTTTATTACCTTTTTCTTTAGATGCTTCCCCCTTCTTGTAGTTAGGGAATGATTTGTTGAATGTTGTATGATCTTTGTTGGTAGTGTGTCCCTCTACTTTGATCTTTCCTCCTTCAATGAGGTCTTGAATAACATGTTTAAGCTTAAGGTAATTGTTAGTCTTGTGTCCTTTATTTTTGTGAAAGACACAGTAAGAATTATCATCCCACCACCTTGGTTTGACTGTTGGTTCCCATAGTTTGGAATTTGGGATTGTGAGAAATTTGTTGTCTAATATTGTCTTCTAAATAGTCTCGAGAGGATCTCCCAAAGGAGTGAATGTTCTTTGATGTTTTGAAGTCCATGGCCAACCCTTGTTATTATCATTGTTTGCTTTGGGTATGGGGGTTGTTATCTTGGCATCTTTGCTTGCCTGTATACTATTAGTTAGATTGAATACCTCAGGTTTATGACCAACATTGGATGCGTCTACTATGCCATCGTTGATAACATTTTTGTTTTGCTTCCACCATTTAGGTTTGGAGTTGGAGTTGTTAGATTTGTTTTCACTTTGAAGAGTGATCTCCCCTTCTTGACCACAACTTCTTCAATATGGAGGGTGTTCTTGATCATCCTGTCAAAGCTAGGGGATTCTTGCATTCACAATGCGTAGTTCAACTCAAGTACCAAGTTATTGACAAAGATTTCCATTTTCTCAGATTCAGGAATAGCTCTTGAATATCGTGCAAATATTTTCCTCCACCTTTGTAGAAAGTGGGTAAAGGATTCACCAGTCTTCTGTTTAGTGTTGCATAGGTCCATCATAGTCACATCATGCTAGATATTATAGGAGTAGTGTTGGATAAACTGTTGTATTAACTCCTCAAAATTTTTGATCTTGGGTGTAAGTTTTGAGAACCATTCCATGGCGTTGCCTCCCAGACTTCCCAGAAAAAGCTGCATGAGGTAAGTAGGTTCATGCATGTAATCTATGCTAAGGGCACAAGATTCTCTAACATGGTCATGTGGATTGGTCTCTCCCGTATACTTGTCATATTTTGGCCTTGCCACGTTGGCAGGGAATGGAACCATAGTGATACTCTTGTCGAAAGGAAATGGACAAATAGAGTCCATAGAGTACTTCATTTTGGGTTTATCCTTTTCTTGCTTGAGAGTCACAAGTTTCATTTGCATTAAGGTAAGTTGTTTGGCAAGAATAGAAATAGGATTTGGTACCTCCTTTTCTTTTAGTTGTTCTACATCATAATCTTTGGGTAACTTTACACCAGTGGACGCGAGATGAAGAAAGTATTTCTCTTTATCCTTGTTAATCATCTTTTCCAGTATCTTAAGGAACCTCTTTCTCTATTTGAGTTTGTCATACTCTTCTTCAGTGATGTCTTCCTCACTGCTTGATTCAAATAGAGGACGTTCAAATGTGGGTTCTACTTCTTCATTGATATCTTCATGCTTTTGGTTTTTTCTATTGTCATATTTTTCAAAAGCCTCACTCCATCCACGAGTGGACCTATCCATTTCTGGAGAGTCTAGATCGAGTAGGGAATTGCGAGATGTCTCTCCTTGAAAGTGTGGTGATTTAGGAGGTATTTTTGATCCTTTAGATGTGTACTTGTTGCATCTTGTGTTAACCATGTTTTTGTATCTCAACTTTGTCAAAGTTTACCGATAGTGTCAGGTAGTATCTCGAACTGTTCAAGTGAGTGTGTCTAGGTGGAAGTATCCTTTGGGTTTTGGTGGAAGTAAATGATTCCAGTGTCAGAGGGTTAGAATGCCCTGATAGAGAGCTAGGAACCAATTTGTTGTAAGAAGCAGATAGACCACACGTATTGAAATGGATTGTGATAAACTGACAAGACATGCAAGGTAGACATTTGAAAAAGTGTTCTGACACAGCAACAGTATCCTAGATGCGAGCTCCTAGATGTGAGCCTAAAAATATAGTATGCAAGGTACTAATGACCCTAGATGCGAGCTTAAACCCTAGATGCAATGATGTGTTGACTAGATATGAGCTAGGATACTAGATGCGAGCCAAGATACCAAATATGAGCCAAGAAATATAGGATGTGATTTTCTGGCGTCTCTGTCAGATTTTGTCAGTTTTGAAAAATTTGTCTTGGAAGTGCGTGTAGTTTTTCTGTTTGCAGATTGAGTTTTGAGACCTATTTGTGGGTGAAAAATATATGCATAGACCAAGGATTTGAAATTTTTTGTTTGTTTGAAGGTGTTATCTTTTTAATTTTTTTAGTTACATCAAGTAGTGTTGCATTGTTGAAGGGTGAACAAACACATCCTTATGCCCTATTTTCTAGGTGGAGGATGAAAATCCTTGCTCATTGACTTAGGTACACACTCAAATTCTAATCAAAATATAGCCATCACCAAGCACGCAATGGCTCCAGTCATGATGTTGTATTAGCCAACTCCAAACGCAAGTGAGGGAACGATATAAAGAGTGTCTTGGGGCAATTACTTTTTTCCTTGCACAAGGATTATCACCCTTTCGGGGGTGAATCGATAATTCTTTCAGTTTAAGTTTTTTCTATGATTGGGCAATCCATTTGAAATCGTTCCCCATAGAATTGCACAAGGCAAAATTGAGGCATATATCCCTATGAGTACTTAAATATGTGTAGTCTCACAAGAAAGATTCAAGCGGCTCCACTCTACACATACCCAAGCATGTTCAAGGAATGATGTCAAAATTCTAGGAACAAAACTGATTCTGTCTTCTGAGGCTTTATCATATGAGGAAGAAACTATTTATAGTGAGTTGGAAAGATTGGCGTAAAACCTATCGTCACTTAAGTCATTCCTGGGAGATTTTTTCCTCAATCGATAGGCCCTCTACTATTAAATAAGCATACATAGGATTGGCGAGTGTAGGATGTCTAGATTTCTGATTCCTCAAAAGAAGAAGAAGAGCATACTCTCCTAATCTATGCCATTTTCTCCCAAAACAAAGTCAATCAAACAGTTCGTTCCCTCAAGAAATGTTGTGCTTGATTTAAGATGTTCCTATTTTAGGGAAAACAGAATGCTTGAAAGTAAATTTTTGTTGTTCAATTTCCACAATATTTAAATGATTTTCTTGTTTAGTTACTATCCCGAATTAGACAATGAAACTTTGCTTGTTCAATTAATCCATAATGTTAAGTGCTTTGTGTTGTTCAATTTCTGTCCCAAAAAGAATTAAATGGTGTATTTGTTCATTTATCCCATAAATTTAGTGCTTTGAGTTGTTCATTTACCGATCCAAAATAAATTTAGTTTTGTTTGCTTTGTTCAATTCTCTCCAAATTCCTTTCAACTCATAAACTTATTTGTGAGTTTCTAATTTTCCTTTAAAAGGAAAAGAGCATATTCCTCTAGTCAGTTTAGTAGAAGATTAGAAAATATAATTTAGTGTGAAAAGCATGAAAAAAGAAGTCAAGATGGGGGTTTGGAAACCTAAAAAACAACAATTTAGTATTCTTTTTCCCCACTTTTCCAGCCTTGATGACAACCTACAGACACTAATTAAGCTATCCAAACGATCAAAAAAACCAAACTAGTTAAAGTGTTAGAGGTAGGCAATGAAATCCACGAAAAATTTCACCAGATGCAATCTAGGATATGTAGAAAATGATACAGAAAACCAGATATGATCTTGTGTTACCAGATGCAATCTTCAAGTTACCAGATATGACCCAGAACTAAAAATGACCCAGGAAATCCCGGATGTGAGCCTCAATTTCTGTAGTGCAAGGACGTATCCCAGATACGATCTTCTGCTGCCAAAAATGACTCTGGACCTCAAAACTAGGAGGATAGATTAGTGAAAAATAGAGCAAAATGAAGAAAAATCCAAAATTGAGCCCCACGGTGGGCACCAAAAATGTGTGTGTGAAATAGTGCACCTTTTACCTGTGACATGACACTTCAATAGATCATTATATTAGTGGAAAACATGGTTAGATGAGCATATAAATCACTAAAATTGACCTATTAATTTCTAACTAAGAAGAGCATGATAAGAAACATAACAACCCTCAGATTATGCTACTATCAGTGACATATACAACTTAGCATGAAATATTTGAGTTAAAACAAACTATTTAATCATTAAGCAATGCATATTAACTCTAGAAATGAAGATAACAACAATGCTCAAACATGAAAAACTAAATGAAACATGAATCTATATAAATCCTAACAGTGTAACAATGCATTTTAAATCTAAAATGAAGGCTTATTTGTGCTCAAAAACCCCTTCTATTTATAGAATAAATGAGGAGAGAGAGGGGGACAAGGTTAATTAATGGAGTTGAAAAACTCATTAATGAGGTGTAAGAGAAATAAATGCCAAAGGCATTGAAGAGACATGGGCTTAAGGAATCTCCATTAATGAGGCATTAATGAGAGCCTTTAAGAAGCATGGGAAGGGTGTAAGAGGCAAGCTTGAGAAGGTGGACTTAGAGAGAGTCAAGCTTGAGAAAGTTGACTTTCTCAAGTGGGTTGAGTTCCTAATCACACCTTAATGGAATGTGACATCATTAGGAGGTGGGTTAGAATGGGATTAGGATTAGGATTAGATTTAGCATGGGGTGAATAGGTTGGGATAGGTTTGAACCCATGGTCAAGGTGGTTGAGGTAGGTTAGGTTAGGGGTTAAAGAGAATATTAATGAAATGAATTATATTAAATATATTCACTCAAAAATAGGAATATTAATTATTTAAGCTTATTATTGCTTTAGATAATTAATTGGGACTACAGCCAATTAATTAGGTTAATTTAGGCTAGAAGATAGGCTTTTTGCAAGTGATTAGATATAATAGGGATTTATTTAATTCCTTTTAAATTAATTACCTTAGCCATGTTTTATTTTGAAATTTTTTGAATTAAATTGATTTGATTTGATTGGCTTAGGTGATTAATAAAATTTAGTGATTAAATCACTTAGGAGATTAAATCTGATTTGAATAAATTATGCCAGCCGATTGAAGAGTTGTCTGAACATAATTGGGGGTATGATCACACTTAGGGAAAATAAGGTCTATGGTCACAGCAGACCAAATCTAGGTGGTTACATAGGTAAGCATATATGACTCAATTTTAGGGAAAACAACTATAAAAAGGCGACGAAAGGGTCTCATTTTTCACCACGACCAGAGCAGAGAGACGAGAGAAAATTTTGTGCAAATTGCAATAGGATCACAGAGAAACTAAAACTTGACATAGAGCACTCCAAGAAGATCATAAATCACCAACAAATCTATTTCACGCATTTTTCAGAAAGCCCTAATTTTATCTGAAATAATGGCCACAACTTCAAAAACCACCAAATCGAAGAACACCAAGAAGGATGAGTTTAAAATTGTCAAGAATTCAGTGTGTGAAGAACCACACTAAAAGATTCACCATGAGGTTGCTTCACAACCTGACGATGTTGGAGCATTCTCATGAATACTATCTAGGTTTTTTCTCTTCAAAGACGTGTAAGCATTCATCCACTGCAAGATTGCAAAAATTGGCGACTCAGAGGTAGAACAAGCTTACAAGAAGCTATGCAATGAAGATGGAACCTTAAAAGATGAGCATAAACACATAGAGGTGAAAGGGCTCACTAATGCCCTAATGTTCCCAAATGCATTCAAAACTAAGTGGATTCGATTAGTACTTGTATGTGGTAAAATTGGCCTTGTTAACTCACCATACACTTCAACATAGTCCTTCTTCACCGGATACACGCAAGACTAAATATGAGATTATTCATCCTGCCTGTCTACGTGATTCGACCTGTTGCCTTCTATCCAGACGGGGATTTTGAAATAGCTCTCAGAATGAGAGTCTCACAACCATAGACCAATCTAGGAATGAAGGATTTTTCTCCATGAATGCAATACAATGCAAGATTATTCTAAGAATTGAAAGATGGAAGATTAATCTAAGACATGTTTTCAATGCAATTATTCTAGAAATTGAAACTATTCTATTGCAAAATGAGATTATTCTATATGAGATTATCAAGAAATGTGGCAATAATTCAGTATTCTAACAACGCATGAAAGTAAGTGGGGGTTTTGAATGAGGAATGAGAGTTCTTTTATAGACTCAGAGGTGATCAGAATAGAAAATTTCCTCTTTGAAATAAAACAGATAGAAAAGCCAGTTTAGAATAGAAAGCTTTATTTAAAAGAAAACAATAAATCATTTTCCCTTTGCTTTAACTGTTTTATTTATTTGATTTTAACTATTTTATTTGATTTTAATTATTTTTTTTCTCTTTATAGCATAATTAATTCAAAGATTCTATTTCTGAACAAAAGAAAGATTTTTGAGAGAATATCCAATTAATTAAATAAATATGACCTCGTAAATAGGTTTTTCTCAATTATTTGAATATTTAAATTCAATTATTGAAATGAGGATATTTATTTAATAATTAAATATTATTTAATCCCTTTTCATGTGTCTTAGTTAAAGAGGGTGAATTTAATTTAATTAAAGTGCTAGGACTTTATTAATTAAATTAATTCAATCATAAGGTTTGTTTAGCCAATAAATATTTAGGAATTAAATATAATGTATGATTAATGCAGATTTAGGATTTTTTGCATTTGACACTTAGGTCGAATAAAGTCAGTTAAAACTTAGAATTGCCTAGTACAATAGGACTTTGATGATTCAGAAGAATGACAAATGCAACAAAATTGGTTAGGGTTGCAAGATGCCAAATTTGGGGTGTTACATTTTGCCCCTCTTTGAATTGATGTGCGAGTAGTGCATTGATTCAAAGAATAGTTTGATGCTTGAAGCACACAAGAATAGATTTGAAAATTGATGATGCAAAGATTTTAGAGCCATCTCCAGAATAGAGCTTAACTCTCCCAAGTTGAGGTTAGGTTGCCAAGATGCTGGTCAAGTAGAGTTTTTGAGGGTCATCTTCAGAATGAAGCTTGATCCTCAGAGATCTGGGTTAGAATGCCCTGATACCTAATAGATTTGATATCTTTCACAAGACTGTCCCCAAAATGAGGGTCAACCTTCAGGAGTCAGGGTTAGATTGCCCCGATACCTGTCCAACAAGATAATCAATAGAGATTTTAGGACTATCTCCAGAACGAAGCTTAGTCCCTCAATATCTAGGTTAGATTTCCCATACACTGGTTAGATTGATATCTTTCACAAGACTATCCTTAGAACGAGGCTCAACCTTCAGGAGTCAGGGTTAGAATGCCGCGATACTTGTCTCAAAAGATAGTAAATAGAGTTTTAGAATCATCTCTAGAATGGATCTTGATTATCAGGAGTCAAGGTTAGATTGCCTTGATACCTGTCCCTAAAATAGTTTTTTGAGAACCATCTCCAGAACAAAACTTGATCCTCAAGAATCTGAGTTAGATTACTCAGATATTTAATAGATGATAAGATGTAAGGAATGAAGATGCCCTTATTGATTGTGGAGTATCCAATTTTGACTATGAGGTATGAAAAACTGAACATGCCCCAAGTGATGAGATGCCCCTAGCAATGAGGACTTTTGAAAATCAGATCAGATTGATTGGAATAGATTCAATGATATAATCAGCCTACCCCCTCGAGAGTGAAATAAAAAGATGACACATCATAATGATGATGGAGAGAGAAAAATTGCAGATAGATGTTAAATCAGGGATCAAGAAGAACTCAGAACAAATTATGGAAGAATTCAGAAGATTCAAAATCAATTTTGAGCAATTTCAAGGTCTGGTTGACCAAGTTTGACGAGGGTTGACCAAAGTTGACCAGAGTTGACTTTTGAGAAAAAAATCAAAGATTTGAGAAAATGATGATAAGATATGATTCTGACAAGAAAGTGACGTCAGCAAGTTGACTGCACAAGCGTCCGAATGCGTTGGTCCTAAAAAATTTTAAAATGCAATTTTGAGCTATATAGAGGTGTCAGATTTCAATTTCGATCACAAAAATGGATTCAAAGTGGTCAAATCAGGTAATGGTAAAGTTTTTGCACAAAACAGAGCACTTTGAAAAATTAGGTCAAAACCTATATAAGGACAAAAAGGTTAATTTCAAATCATTTCAACCTTTTGACTTTTGTGAATTGAGCTCTGAGCAAAAACGGTGGTCTCCTACAGCACGCATCGATTTGAGCGATCGAGGAGGCATAGTCGGCCCACAAGGTATGAACCTCCAGTAAGTAGTTGAGAAACCTCTCTGCATTTCAAATTTTATTCATTTCTATCGATTTTTCATTATTTTTCTGCGTTTTTAGGAAATGGTCTGCGGGTTTTTACATGAAGAAGTAGTTTCTTCGCGCGACCCATAGGGAAATCTCACGCAATAAAACTCCTTTTTGTGCCATTTGGTGGGAAAGATCACGTGGGAGAGTACCCAAGTTCGCACGAGAAACCCTTCCATAGGGTGTTTTCTTGTGCAACAAGTCAGAAAAGTTCGCGTGAAGGTCAAGTATCGCGTGACCCAAAAAACTTCTTCGCGTGAAAGAGTACTTTGTCGCACAAAAATTTGCTTCTTCACATGGAAAAAAGAAAATAATTAGAACATGAAATCAATCTGTGTCGCGTCCGATAGCATTTGTGTCTGTGTTGTTACTATCTGTAGGATATCTTGAATGCTTTATTATCTTGTTATGCTTTGATTATCTCTGATTACTGATCGTACACTATTGTTTGCCTATCTTGTAGGTTGACTTCCTAGACATTGCTTTTTTGATCACACCACCCAATGATTACCAGATTAGTATCACAGCTGGATGATGCAGAGACAGTGCATCTAGGTACATTGTGCCTGACCTCTCTATGTGATGTACCCGATATTTGGGTAAATCATGGATTACTAGGAGCACTGGTTGAGCGTTTCCATTCAAAGATGAACACATTCTATCTGCCATAGGGTGAGATGACTGTGACCCCTGAGGACATCTACCAAATTCTAAGGATCCCATTCCATGGTGCCAGGGTAGAGTATGAGACGCAGCCTAAACTTGGGACACTAGTGCTGAGGGAGATATTACAGGATGACCTCTTCATGGGAAGAGCTATCCCATGGGAGGATCTAATCAGTGAGTATGGACCCACCCACGGGTTACCAGTATTTTTGGCCTGCTTCCTTGGTTGTTACCTGATGCCTGATTGTGGACAACATGGTCTGGAGTGTGGCTAGGGCAAGATGCTTTAGCAGATTTTAGCACGGCCCCGACATTATGGATGGGGTCAGTGCATGCTGGCCCACATGTATCATGAGATGCATGAGATTGCCTATCAAGAGGTGAAGAGTATGGTAGTTGGGGTGTTCGTATTACAGGTATGGGCCTAGGAGCATCTTCCTATGACTAGGCCGATATGCGAGGATATGAGGTATCCTCTAGAGCCTTATATATGCAGATATAGAGGGATGATTACCCAGCCAGCATTAGATAAGGTAGATCAGTGGCAAGCCCAGCTTGATGACTTAGCAGCGGTAGTCTGGAGACCGTGGAGATTGACTAAGGCTTGGGATGATGCAGCAAAGTAGCTCAGCCATATGTTTTTCTCACATGCGATGATCGGTCATGCGATCATAGTGATTGAGAGATTCCTGTTGAAGCGGGGTATGGTGGCAGTTTGGCCATCCACAAGACATATCTCAGGAGTACACAGCATATGCATGATTCACAAATGAGATTCAGAGGGGCTGGATGACAAAGCTAGACCAGGGTCACACCATGATTGATATATGAGCCTTGGCCCCAGTACAGTGGGATTGTCTAAGAGACGTGGCAGATGGTGGCATGACCACAGAGTATAGGGAGCATTTTGTCACCCATCCATACCCTAGGTTCATGGATCTGGTCATGATGGTAGGCCAAGGGCACATAGTATAGCCATAGGTGGTACAGTAGCAGGTGCACATGCCCCCACCATAGTAGAGTACATATCCAGGGATACAATAGGGTCTCCATCCCTAGACAGTATAGGTAAACATCCCTACTCGACATATGGGGATGGAAATTGGGGCTAGCGATAGTGGGAGTATGAGATAGTCCCGATGAGAGACTATAGAGATGACAGCTCAGGAGAAACAGGTACCCCCGCAGGATGAGGTACAACTAGAGGATCTTATGCAGGAGGACCAGCCTGCACAGGATCCAGCACAGGACTCACAATAATGGTCTTGGGAGAGAGTTTGACAACTCACGAGACAAGTCGGGGACTTGATGATACAGGTGGCCATGCGAGATGCATGACTGTTAGACAGAGATCGGGAGATACAAGATCTCTGAGAGCAGCTATGGGTAGCACAGGAGGAGGTGCGACATTAGACTGCTTGAGTGGTGTATTACTATGTGTCATAAATAGGGGTGGTGCCAGATGAGGCATCACAAGTTGCCAGATTTTTGACCTATGCTAGAGGGTCAGATGGTGCATAGGCACCACCTCCACCAGAGAGGCCTCCACCTCCACCTCCTCTAGGTGACGAGGGAGAGGGACAGAGTTAGTTTTTGATAGATAGATGAGATGAGATCATAGGATGTATCAGATGCATTGGCATCCATGTATTTATATCACCCTTTTGCGATAGATCATGCTTGAGTAGCACCACTTTGTATTTGTATCGATACATTGGATATATATATATATATATGTATATGAGCTCGTCTTTTGGTATCATCACATGTGTCATATTGTCTTTTATGAGATGTTTCCTATATGCTTAGATGGTTAGATGATTTAGAATGTATGCAAATGTATGAACATGTTTTAAATATATGTAGATGTATGAAATGCACATGTATGATTTAGATGCAAAGATGTATGTATGTAGATGATTTATGTAAATGCAATATGTAAATGAAAATGCTAATGTAATGTATAGATGAGTTATGAATTGTGAATGTGTAATGTATATGGTACTAACATCTCATGCAGGATGATGAATGCTAACCAAAAGAACATGTGAAGAATCGAGAGCAAGGACCGAACACCCATGCAGTCGTGAGGAAACCAGGACAGTGAAGAAGAACTCCCCAATGTATGAACCCAAGAGAATGCAAAGAAAATAAAACTGAATCGCTACCATAATGCAAGTCTAGGATGAATATGCCATCCTATGCTAGATGCAATATGAAAGTACAATTCTAGGACATGGTTGTGAGACCGATCATATAATCATCATCATTGAGCATTTTTTTTTGGAACATCAAAGTTGATACAACCCTTACTAGCACCACAATGCAACCATAAGGATATGAATATGACTTTTCATTGGATAAAATGTAGGAAACAAATGTAAGTATAGGGAAAAAAAGCCAAGATGACCTAAACATCATTTCCAATTAATGTTGCAAGAGTACACCAGTATCGAGGCATTCAAAGCCAAGATAACCATGAGTGTGATCATGCGTAAACAAACAAAGCAATAACAAAAAAAGAAATAACATGCAAGGAGATAGTACCGACCTCACCATGGCATGCAAATAAACAAGATTGAGGGATGTGAGGTTGTTCCACCTTAGTGTAGGAGCTCTTATCACATACACCCTGTTTATTTGACGTTGCCGAATCATCAGAACTACACCAACAAGCAGTAGACAAAGAAAATATCAATGAAATCCATGAGAATAGACAACATACAAAGAAAGATTCAATCATAGCTTAGCATGTTTCAAAGTTTTCGAATACGTTCATGTTTAGAGGTGTTGAAAAACACCATTTTTCTAGTGAGTGCATTGTGTTTGATTATTATCGATAGATGTTTACGTTTGAGATATCTGATGTGTGCTAAAAAACATAGATGTGTCCAAAGATAGTGTTAAAAAACACTGTTTATGGTGGTGTTGAAAAACACCAGTTTATGTCAGTAGAGAGTTGTCCTTGAGAAGTGACAAGATTACTAACTCAGATGTAAACCAAATATGTGATCCAGTAGGGGACCCATGCCCCCAAGTAACGATGACTGACTTGACGTATGTTGCGAGGACAAAATAGAATTGGTTTCCCCCAGGCATATGCCGCTGAATCAGTGTCAAGTCAGGAGGGTTTGCAAAGGAACCAAAGTGTCACGAAAGTGACCAAAATCTATGTACAAACTAAAGCATAGAACCGTCAAGATCGAGCACTGATAGATAGAGCATTTGAGCACAACTCCAACTAGAATAGATGCAAGCAAACTCAATAGTATAGCGGTAGTAGACAGATGCAGTGAGAACCATTGGTGACTGATGCAAGAGAGATGCTCAAGTGAACAAGATCATAGGAATAGCTAAACATCAGTAGGCAGACGTAGTGAGAACCACTGGTGACTGATGTTAGGGAGATTCTCAAGAAGAGAGAACTCAGTATAAGCTAAGTGACAGTAGGAAGATGTAGTGAGAACCACTAGTGATTATCGTGAAATAGATCCCAAAAGGTAATAGGATAATGCTCCCAAGACTAGGAGGGTTTCCCTGAGAGTATGAACAGTTTCAATCCATGTGAGTTGGTGTCTTGATAGGAAATAGAAAGCAAATGCAAGTAGGAAAGCAGGAAAGCAGCAAAGAAGGAAAGCAAATGCGTAAAGCCAAGTGGTGCTGCAATAGATATAGCATTGTGGAACAAGAGGTGCCTATTTACCAGGTTTTCACCTTCTGGTTAGAAAATATTTTTTTGCTACCATGACGCCTATTTGCCAAGTTTTCATCAATGGCACTTTTTCTCTTTTTCTCTTTTTTTTTTTTTTTGTATTTTTCAATTTTTTAATTTTTTTGTATTTTTGGGATATATGATTTTTTTGGAGATACATCAAAGCGCCTATTGCTAGGTTTTCACCAAGATGATCATTTTTCAGGGCTTTAGTATATACATGAGCACACTAAAGATGTCTCAGCTGTAGAACCACTTAAGATGAAGAGCATTGATGGGCTCTTTGAGTTGTTCTCCTTCAGTATTAGAAAGTTGATAGGTACCAAACCCAAACACTACAGTAACAATATACGGAACAAGCTAGTTTGGTTCAAATTTCCCTTTATGGATCCGATGTTGTTGATTCTTAGGGTTCTCCCTCAGAACGAGGTCACCTTCTTGGAAATCCCTTGGTCTAACCTTCTTGTTATAGCTCTTGGACATCCTTTTCTGGTATGCTCTAAGGTGATCAAACGCCACTTACTGATGTTCATCAAGTAATTCTAGCTCTTGTAGCTGAGATATTCTATTATCTTCATCAGTAATGAGGCCTTTTAGGGAGACTCATAGAGAAGGAATCTCAACCTCAATTGGTAACACAGCATCTTCTCCATAAACCAACACATAGGGAGTAGCCCCTGTTGGTGTTCATATGCTTGTCCTGTATGCCTAGAGAGCTAGATTGATCCGAAGATGCCAATCTCATCTGGATTTATGCACTATGCGATGCAGGATTTTAAGGATTGTCTTGTTGGATGCTTCCACCTGTCCATTACCCTGAGGATAATAGATGGAAGACCAATGTTGAGTAATTTTAAACTTAGAGCATAGCTCTATCAAATCCTTATTTTTGAATCAAATCCTTGTTTTTGAATTGTCCCCCATTATTAGTGATTATTGCTGAGGGTACACCATGCATGCAGATGATGTAGTTGAGAATGAACATAGCTACTAATTTTCCATTGGCAACAGTGAGAGGGACTGCCTCCACCCACTTGGTAAAATAGTATGTAGTTGTGATTATGAACTTATGTCCATTTGAGGACCAGGGACAAATTTGACCCACCAAGTCAAAGGCCCATTGTTGAAATGGCCAGAAAGTAATGAAGGGAATAAGCTCCTTGGCTAGAGCATGAACTAGATTACCATGTAGTTGACATTGTTTGCAAGACTTAGCAAACTGTGTAGCTTCTTTTTCCATATCTGGCCAATAGTAACCAACTCTAATAAGTTTACGGGTCAATGTCAGGCCATTAGAGTGAGACCCATAGATGCCTCCATGCACCTCTACTAATGCATGTTTGGACTCATCGGGTTCTAAACACCTAAGGAGGGTACCGTCTAGACCACGTCTGTACAAGTTGTTAGCTATGATGACAAACCGTGAAGCACTGCGGATCAAGTGACGTTTCTCATTCCAGGTGTAAGTGTCCAGAACAATCTAGTCATGAAGGTAGGAAAAGATATGATGGTAGCGAGATGAGTCATGTCCAATGATAGAACAAATCATCCAGGAATCAGGGGAGTCATAGGCTAGGTAGCATAATGTATCCACTAGGAATTCATGTCAAAAATCATTTTCTGGCATCTGTAGCATAGAGGCAAGAGTAGCCATGGCATCTGCTATTTTATTATCTGCCCTTGGAACTTGTTGAAATGTGATGTCAAAAAAAATACTTTTTGAGGTCATCAACCAACCATTTATAAGGCACCAACGTGTCATCCTTTGTCTGATAGATATCATTTACTTGATTGATGACTAATTGTGAATCTCCAAGAACATTGAGTTTGTCTACTCGCCACTCAAGGGCGATCTTCATACCATTGATTAGGGCTTCATACTCAACAATATTGTTTGTACAAGGAAAAAACATCTTATATGCTTTTGGTAAAGAGTATCTTTGAGGTGTAATGAATAGTATCCCAGCACCTGACCCCTGTTGGGTAAATGAACCATCAAAAAACATAGTCCATGATCTATGTGTGAGAAGTAATATGGACTCATCTGGAAATTCAATGTGCAATGGTTGATGATCTAATAGAGGTGCTTCTGCCAATTGATCTACTATTGCCTATCCCTTAATGGCCTTTCTTTCGACATATTCGATATCAAATTCACTGAGAAGCATGACCCATTTAGCTAGTCTACCTGTGAGGGTAGCTTTATTGAGAAAATATTTCAAAGGATCAATTTTAGCAATTAGGCATGTAGTATGAGCTAGCATATAGTGTCGCAATTTTTGTGAAGCAAATATCACTACAAGGCAAGCCTTCTCTATAGCAGAATATTTTGTTTCATATGAGACCAGAGTTTGACTAATGTAATAGATAGCCATTTCTTTGTTGTGCTGATCTTCTTGATCCAATAGTATACCCAATGATGTATCCGTAGCAGAGATGCAAAGTATAAGTGGCTTCCCATGAATAGGAGGCATCAAGATTGGCGGGTTCACAAGGTACTGTTTGATTTGTGTGAACCCTTCATCACATTCTTTGTTCCATTTATAAGCCACACCCTTGTACAAAGTCTTGGTGAATGGTTGTGACTTGTCCGCCAGTTGTGAGATAGACGCCGAATAGACTGTAATCGGCCTTGAAGTCCTCTCATTTGTCTAATATTCTTCGATGGCAGCATTTCCATGATAGCTTGTACTTTTGCAGGATCCACTTTGATTCCTTTGGCAGAGATGATATAGCCAATCAATTTTGCAGATGTTACACCAAATGCGCATTTCTTAGGATTGAGCCTCAGACTGAACTGTTTCATACGATCTAGTATAGGACCTAGATCTGCAAGATGCTTCTTTCAGTGCATGCTCTTAGCTAAAGTGTCATCCACATAATCTTCCATTATTTTATGCATCATGTCATGAAATATAGTAGTAACAGCTCTCTCACATGTAGCACTAGCATTTTTGAGTCCAAAGGGCATGACATTCCAATAGAAGGTGCTCCAGGCACATGTGAAATTAGTTTTCTCTTGGTCCTCTGGTGCAATTTTTATCTGGTTGTAGCCAAAGAAACCATCAAGTAGTGAGTACATTTCATACCCTGCTGTCATATCTACAATCATATCAATATTAGGCAATGGAAAATCATCCTTAGGACATGCCAAATTCAAGTCTCTGAAGTCTGTGTAGACTCATATAGATTTATCATGTTTTGATACTGGAACAATATTAGAGATCCACTCGGCATAGTCAATTACTCTGATAAACATTGCCTTAAGAAGTTTCTCCAATTTAGCTTTGACAAGTAGAGTTACATGTGGATTCATTTTGCAAAGCTTTTGCTTGACGGGCTTGACACTTGGTGCAATGGAAAAATGATGTATGATTAGATTAGGGTCTAATCCCAGCATGTCTGAATATTTCCATGCAAAGTTTATCTTTTTTCTTCTGAAGAATGAAGTGAATTCCTCTCTTTCTGCCTCTGATAATGATTGTGCCAAGTGAATGATCTGAGGTTCTACCTCTGTATCCAAGTTCATAGGTTGAGTTGGTTTAATAAGCACATATGATCTCTCCTAGAAATGACTTAGAAGCACATCAAGTATCTCATCCTCAGGCACCTCGGAGAGGTTTTCACCCTTGGATACGTCTTTTATTTTGGCTATTTTAGGCTCTGATACTGCCACAATGTGTTTTTCACCATCAGAGCACCTATTTTTTCTTCTTTTGATTTTGTGACTAAGATACTTGATGTCAGCCTCAGTCATGTTGACACTTTCTTCGCTAGTGGAGGACATTACAGGTTCGACAACGCATAGGTAACAGGCAAGAGCATAATCATTCTAGAATGTAAGGACTTCATTAGATGTGGAGGTAGAGTTCCATTCTATAAGCTCAGGATGGCGAAGTGAAAGAGAAGTGATGGGTTCAAGTGCATTCATGGTATAATCATCAAAAGCATGGATAAGCAAGTCGAGACCTAAAGTGATCTCATCCAGAGGTATAGTCAAATTCCTTTGATTCCTAGCGACTGTAGTAGACGACATGTTAACATCTATGGAGTTGGACTCATGTGACCTTACAGTAGACCCTTCACCTACTTCAAGAAGGTTTTCATATGCATTAGCTGTATCTGTATCTCTGTCAAAGGTGGCATATGACAAGCTATCAAAATCATATTCATGGGAGTCTATTTCATCATTAGGTGTCATGTCAAGAACATAAGTGAAATCAACCCTTTGTCCCTATTGGGATGATTTCTACCTAGAACCTCTGCTATGTTCAGATGAGTACCTTTTGACCTAGGTACCTCATTAGTGTTTGTAGCATCAACTACCTCTTGTGTAATGAGAAGTGATTGGAATTCCTAGTCAAGTTGTTCTTGAAAGTGTGGTGGTATGTATAAATCACCCTGGTGACTTGGATTTAGAGTATATATTTCTTTCCACTCCTCATAAGTTAATGGAGCAAAGGAAGTGGTGTTATCAGAATCATTGTCAGTGTGTACTATACTGACACATGGTATAAAGTTAACTGGCTCAGCAAAGAATGCTGCTAGGTCTGGAGAAATAGTATAACGAAAACTAGCCTCATCAAAACTGTCTTTAGATTCTGTAGTTTTAGATGTTTCTTCAGGTGTTGGTTGTTTATCTTCTCAAGGTACAAATTTGTTTATCCCTAGTTGAAATGTGAGTTTATGGAAGCCTATACCTGTAGAGTCATGTATTCTGTGACTAATAGCTTCAAGTGGTGCAATCAATCCTTTATGATTCGCACCTATGGGGCTAGTTCCTTTATAGCCAAAACATTGCATAATAGATAGACCTTTTCCATATTGCTCAGGTTTTATGTCATAAGGAGGAGTAGTTTGTTCAGAATTGTCTTCTCCTTTATAGATCCAAGATTTGATAGCTCTGTTTTCAGCTTCTTCTTCTAATGATACTATGGCTTGTATAAAGGTACCACCATACTTTGTTGGAGGAGGAACTGTAGAAGGTTTAGTGCTCTCAGAAGGTCTCCCAAAAGAACGTGGAGACAAAGGAAAAGATGTAATAGATAGCATAGGTTCAATCTGATATCCTCCCATATCAGTTTCTTTGAGTGTCAAACTCTTTTTCATTTCTTTTAATTTATTCTCAAGGAGTTCAATAGATTCTATGTTTGTAGGTACAAAGATGTCAGCAGATTTTGTGAGGGAATTGCAATCATAGCGTGTGTTAGTAGGTATAGTCACTTCAGATCCTTGGAATGGGAACTTAATGCACTGATGGTATGTGGAAGGGACAACCTACATTTCATGGATCCATGTCCTTCCTAATACAATATTGTATGCCAAAGGGATGTCAAGCACTTGATAGATAACATCTTGTTCAACATGACCAAATCTGATTGGAAACACAACTAGCCCCTTGGATTTATGTTCTTCCTCATCATAGGCCTTAATAGTAATCTTTTTGTGAGTATCAATGCAGTCCTCATTATAGCCTAACTCAGTAAGGAAACTAGCAGAGCAAATATTGAGGCTAGCACTATTATCTATGAGAACACGACGAACACACTTGGGACCAATCATGACTTCAATGTGCAAAGGGTTATTATGTGGGTAACTCAAAGAATGGTCATCTTCCTCAGAGAAAAACAAGTAATGTGAGGAGGTCAAGTGACCTACCATGGATTGAAACCAGTCAAGATCAAGATCTTTTGGGACATTTGCCTTGGTGAGGGCTTTGTCCAAGATTTCCCTGTGAGTAGGGGAGATTTTTAGGAGCTCAAAAATAGTTATCTGAGCATTAGTACATTACAATTGATTGAGAATGCTGTAATTGGCAGCATTAGATGAGGAACCCACTTTTGGATTCTTATTGGTAGAGTCAACCTTAGCTTTTTCTAAAGGTTGAGTTGATGTAGACAGAGAAGGCTCAGGGCATTTGATGATGATCTTAACATGAGATCGAGTAACAATATTAGCACTGACTTGCGACTGCTCTTGTTCAGAAGACTAAGGCGTAGACCCTCGCAAAATGGAAGGTGTTTTGGAATTGGAAGTATCTTCCCTTCCCTTGAGAATGATGACATTACAATATTCAGCATCAATAGGTTCAACCATATTAATGACATTGTCGTTATTGGTTTATGTATAGTTGACCTTAGCATCAGTATTTTTGCCTTTAGATGATTCACTTTTTCCATGAGGAGGAAATGGATCTTTGAAAGCTTGGTGATCAAAATTTTTGTTGTGACCTCCCACAACAATAACCTCACTATCGATGAGAAGCTATATTTTATGCCGCAATTTAAGACCAGTAGCCATTTTATGACCTTTGTTTTGGTGAAAATCACAATAAGCGAATTCATTCCACCAAGAGGGTCTTGGTTGTGGATCATAAGCTCATGAATTATCTAGTGGAGTGAGTAAATGGTTGTCCAAGAGAGTCTTGTAAACTACCTCAAGGGGTTCTCCTAAAGGAGTGAATTCACGCTTGGGTCTAGGAGCCCAAGGTTAAGGTCTAGAAAATCATGAAGTACTTGGTTTGGATTCTGCCGTAGCATGTTCAGTGGCTTTGGCCGCTTGCATCATGGTAGTGAGATTAAAGGCAGCCTTGGAAGGCTTAGGAGTCACATTGTCTACAACTCCATTATTCACAACATTTTGGTTCTTGTTGGGAAATTTGGGTTTATCTTTTCTTGAAGAGGAAGACCCTTGTTTATTTTCCTTGTGTAAGGTCAATTCTCCTTTCTTGATCATAAATGTCTCGATTCGTACAACTTGTTTAATCATGTCATCAAAGGTTAGAGGACCTTGTAGCTGTACTTGATACCCAAATTTGGGGAGAAGATTATCGAGAAAGATGTCCAACTTTTTAGATTCAGGTATCTTGCAAGAATATCGTGTATAAAGTTGTCTCCATCTTTGGAGAAATGCCAAGAAGGATTCCCCTTGATTTTGTTTCAAGTTGCAAAGATCTCGGATATGAACCAGATGTTAGATGTTGTGAGAATAGTGTTGTGGAAATAAATTGGCAATTTCATCAAAAATTTTAATGCCAGTTGGTAGTCTAGAGAACCATTCCATAGCCGACCCTCCCAAACTATGTGGGAAAAGACGCATGAGATAGGTTGTGTCATGTATGAATTCTATGGAGAGAGCACCAAACTCTCTTAAATGGTCTTGAGGGTTAGATGTACCCAAGTATTTGTCATATTTAGGAAGTTCAACTCCTTTGGGGAAAGGAGGCATGCAAAGATCTTTGTCAAATGGGAAAGGACAGATGCTTTCTAGTGTGAATTGTGTGACAGGTTTGTCTTTCTCTTTCAAGAGTTGAGAGAGTTTCTCTTGCATAGTTTGCATTTCTTTTCACAAGCGGGAGTTTTTAGTTTCTTCCTCTTTCTCAACAAGTGTTTCTACATCATATTTGGAAGGTATCTTAGCCCCTTGATTGGCTAGTTCAAGAATAAATTTCTCTTTCTCCTCAGCTAGGAGAACTCCCATCATCCTACAGAAATCTTTAATAGAATGAGCTTGTGCAATCTCTTCTTGAGTTATTTCTGCTTCTACATTGTTAGGGGGGTCTTGAGAATGGGACTTACCCCAAGTTTTAAAGAGGTCAGCTCTGCTAGCCTCACTTGATTGGTTATGATCTGCCATCTTTCTAGAATGCAAGGATTCAAGGTGTAAAGACTCGGTATGAAAGATTGAGTGTTCTCAGAATTTGGGTTTTCTTGGAACAAAGGATTTTAAACCTGACTAAGATCCACTAGAAATGACTGATTATTGTAAGGTCGACATACCGAGGAAGGAGATCGAGATGATTCCTCACTAGATGTAGCCAAAAATGGTGTGGAAAGCATAGATTCATCTTGATGGATTGAAGGAAATGTTTTGCCACTTCGATTTTTGACAGTCATAGACAAAGTTTGAACAAGGAATGTGAACTAGGACCAAACTTGAAACTGTCTCAAGGTAATTGCACAGAACATGCCAAAAGGTGAAGCATCCTTGGTGAAAATCATTGGAGATGAGGCTAGAACAGCCAAGAGATGACTATTGCGACACAAGGCATGACAACACAGATGAAAGGGACCAAAAAGACATGAGACGAGACCAGCTTAAGCAAGAATCACGTAATTCTCAACCCAAGAAACCAAGTTTTAGACTGTGTGAAGATGGAGGGTAGAAAAATAGACCCATATCAGAGACCAAATTTGATAGAAGTACACCTGACTGACAAAAATTAGCTTGCTATTTTGGAAAAAAGACTCCAGACTCGCATGAATAAATGCTCTTTTGCGCGAAGATTATCACCGACGCGTGCACAACTCTATAGTCTCATGCAAAAAATGACACTAGACTGGTGAAGAAAAAGTGACAAAATAATGGCACTGTTGCCAAATGTCGCGTGACAGTTTACTGTGTATTGCGCAAAGATTCTCAGAGAATGATGTGAAGATTGGGAAATGTCACGTGAAACTATGAAAATTTTGACAAATGAACATTTACAGAATCAGACAGTTGAGACTAGTTTGTGTTTCCTAAGATAAAATCATACTATTTTCTGACAAATAGTTTGAGTTACAGATTGTTCTGGACATGTTCAAGATTGACAGTTTGTGTGTTTTGATGATAGTTTTGATTGTTCAAATGATACACCCACGCAAAACACATTAAACATAATGTTTGTAGTACCAGAATAGAAACATCACAATCATAGGATAGCCAAGACAGTATCTTTTGAATCCCCACTTGAACCAAAGTTCAGCTATGCCTACTCTTAGCAGACAACTTAGAAGCTTGGAGGCACGGGCTCCTCCTTACATGTGCACTCACTTCTCAGGCACACCAAGCTTCGAACCCCAAAGGAACTGCTTCCCAAAGGGCTGTTGTCTCTACTAAGAGTTGTAAGAGTGTGGGGCATCTTAGTCAGTCTCTGACCTTCCACGCCAACAGATAGAGGTTTTTTGGAAACTAGAACAATAGTTTGTAGTAAGGACATCCGTTCAGGTGGTTGTGATCAAGTCATTTTCCCAATAAAGGGGACTCTCCCAATCCTTTCAAAGCAAGGCTTTCACCTTAACAATGTAGGGACTTTAATGCACCACTAGGGTACTAGAGGAGATTTTAGTTTCCACAAAGAATTTACACCTGTCTATTGTGACATTAATCACAATAGCATTTTTTGTATACCAGTTCAGAAGGGCTTGGCTTTAGCCTGTTACTGGTTGGGCATCCACTCTCACCGGCTCTGCTAAAGCTCTTGGGAGGTAGCCACTCTACAAGAATCACATGAATTTGTCTTACACCCAAGATCCATAAAGGTGAGGGGAGAGGATACGTTCATTTAGTTCTTAGGATTACAATCTAAAAAACACTTCAATCACGCAAGACAATGATTCATTTTAAGCACCAATCGAAGTGTGTTTTAACTACTGAAAATAGACATAAGAATTTGTGAAAACACGCAAGGTCTTTGACAAATGTCCTGCGATAAACCCATTAGTAGTTTGTAATGCCTTTCTTCATATCAGTGTCCTAAAATAAATATGTTAGAAGTTTATGATGGATTTTCTTTATCTTAGCATCCTGCAAACCACTGTTAAGTTGTTTCAAAAGATAAAATCAAAGAAACACAGATGTCAGAAAATAGCAGATGGTTAGAAAACCGAGACAATAAAATATCAAATGAAAGCTCTGGTGTGCAATTTTTCACAATGATTTATACTAGATCGCACGAAGAAGTACAAAGATCCACGCAAAGAACTAGAAAGTTCACGTGAGACGCTGAGAAAGTTTGCGCGACATTGAAACAGAGCAGTACACAAGTACGGACAAAATACAAAACAATTTAAAAAAATGAAATAAAATGAGGCTAGAACATAAATGTACCTACCCCATGGTGGGCGCTATAAATGTATGTGGTAAATTTGGCCTTGTTAACTCACCATACACTTCAACATAGTCCTTCTTCACCAGATACACGTAAGACTGAATATGAGATTATTCATCCTGCCTGTCTGCGTGATTCAACCTGTTGCCTTCTATCCAGACAGGGTTTTTGAAATAGCTCTCCGAACGAGAGTCTCACAACCATAGACCAATCTAGGAATGAAGGATTTTTCTCCATGAATGCAATACAATGCAAGATTATTCTAAGAATTGAAAGATGGAAGATTAATCTAAGACATGATTTCAATGCAATTATTCTAGAAATTGAAACTATTCTATTGCAAAATGAGATTATTCTATATGAGATTATCAAGAAATGTGGCAATAACTCAATATTCTAACAATGCATGAAAGTAAGTGGGGGTTTTGAATGAGGAATGAAAGTTCTTTTATAGACTCAGAGGTGATCAGAATAGAAACTTTCATCTTTGAAATAAAACAGATAGAAAAGTCAGTTTAGAATAGAAAGCTTTATTTAAAAGAAAATAATAAATTGTTTTCCCTTTGCTTTAACTATTTTCTTTCTTTGATTTTAACTGTTTTATTTGATTTTAATTGTTTTCTTTCTCTTTAAAGCACAATTAATTCAAAGATTCTATTTCAGAATAGAAGAAAGATTTTTGAGAGAATATCTAATTAATTAAATAAATATGACCTCATAAATAGGTTTTTCTCAATTATCTAAATATTTAAATTCAATTATTGAAATGAGGATATTTATTTAATAATTAAATATTAATTAATCCCTTTTTCATGTGTCTTAGCTAAAGAGGGTGAATTAAATTTAATTAAAGTGCTAGGACTTTATTAATTAAATTAATTCAATCATAAGGTTTGTTTAGCCAATAGATATTAGGAATTAAATATAATGTATGATTAATGTAGATTTAGGATTTTCTGCATTTGACACTTAGGTCGAGTAGAGTCAGTTAAAACTCAGAATTGCCTAGTACAATAGGACTTTGATGATTCAAAAGAATGACAAATGCAACAAAATTGGTTAGGGTTGCAAAATGCCAATTTTGGGGTGTTACAGTACTAATCCAAATGCACAATCACAAACTATGGCTAGATGAACCAAAGATGATAACCTGAGATGTTATCCATGCATCACTGGTTACCCTGTAACCAAAAAGGTAAAAGCATTAAAGCACCCACCCAAGGCTGAGATTGAAAAGAACACAAGAGCCAAATGGGATGGCAAAGGATTAAAGGTATCCACTATTATCAATGATGAGATGAAATTCAGAGCATGTGTCCCAGGCTACAAATTCTTTCAATCCAGCAGGATGAACAACATAGCATCCAGTGCAGTAGACACAACATACAATATTGTGAAGAAGGGAACTCAGTTGGATTTATCTAAACTTTTACTAAACCAGTTAGAAGATAATTTGAAGACTATAAGGAATGCAAAGACAAACACATGTAAGTTTGGCTCACTTATCATGTGCATTTTCTTCTACTTTCAATAAAATTTTCCATCAGTAGGAGATGTCAAATGGGATACCACAAAATCGGTCACCATGCAGATCAATGAACACATAACCTCACTGGGAGATAATTTTGAAACAATCATGGATGAATACTTTATTGTATTCAAAGACCGAATGCAGAAGAGGGTAAGGATCCCTCAGCAACTCATTGACAAATTCAAAGATGAAATATGTTTCATTGTTGATACAGACCACACTTACATCAAGCCTATTGTACCAAGGACAACATGGCTACAACCATTAGAATATGAGATAAATATTGATCAAGCATCTAAAGCAATCAATGCATTGATAAATGAACCATTATATAAGAAACAACCTAAGTTTAGAACTTGTGAAGAGGCCAAATCAAGAATCAAATATGGCTTGGTTGTAAAGAAAATTGTTAGGAAAAAGGGAAAAATGGTCAAGAACCTCAAGAAAATATTGTCAGCAACAGAGGAAGAAACCGAATAGGAAGAAGAAACTGAAAAGGAGGAAGAAACTGAAAAGGAGGAAGAAACTGAAGGACAACTACCTATTAGTCAAGCTGAAGACAATAATGACTCTGAGGTCATAGAGTCAGATTCACCACATCCTCCACCAAACAAGAAGCCAAGAACCATAGCTGCTTCAAGAACAAGAAGCCAAACAACTAATGATTCAATTCCTTCACCTTTGAAGAAAGGAAAATTTAGAACATACAAGAAGAAATCGGTCACACCAAAAAGAGGGCCAAACAAAAGAATAAGGAAGCTCATTAGAACCGGAGAAGATGTTGAGGACACCGAGAAAGATGAAGGTCTAGAAGCAGAAAAGATCAAGGTCCCTCAAAGAATTAATGAGGTATGTAAATCTATTACAAATTTAGGATCTATCACAGGTTCTAAGATTAGAAGATGGTTGAAACTGAATCCAGAAGATCAGAACAAAGTTGAAGATGCCATCATTGCAAAGATGTATAAATTCAAGTATGTACCGATTCAATTTGAAGGATATAATGTACCAAGGGAACTCTTGGACAAACTATATGCTAGATGGACATTTTCCTTAAAGAATGAGAAGTTGATAAGGGAAAGAGTAATTTTTACTCTCATGCCTTTTGAATCTAAGAAGGAATAAATTGATGAGATGATGGAGAAACACAAAAAGGAGTTCTCACCCAAGTTGAGAGCCTACAAATTTATTGAAGGGAAGCTTATAGAGCTGTAAAAAAAAAGTCACAAGAAATGGAGTAAAATACTCAATAGACCTATTGAGGAAGCTAGCCCTGAGAAAGACCTAAAATAGAAAGATGTTAATAAGACAACTCAAGAATAGATATTAATCAAAGATGCAGAAGATTACACATCAGTTGAGTTAGACAAGGAAGAAAAAGACACAACCGGAAACAAAAATATGGATGTTGTAGATGAGACATGGCCAGACACAACCAAGGACAACATTGTGGATAACACAATCATTGACATTACCGATGATCCATTAGAAGAAGTAAAGAAAGATGAAGATGTCAATGTTACCAAGGAAACAACCGATGAGCAGGACACAACATTTGATAATGCACAGGTGAACATACCAGGCAACATGCCAAAATTGATACAAGCTATCAATATTATGCAAGAAAAAGACAAGTCACCTAAAAAATATTCAAGCATTCCCGAGGATGCAGGGGATGAAGGAAATCAAGACAACATTGATGATCAGAAGGACATCAGAGACACTCACATTATAACTAAAACTAACAAGGTTACAGGAGGAGAATCCAAACAAACAGATGGAGACACAACAAAGAAGGATACATAGACAAAGACAGATGAAGTGTATAAGGAAACTGATGAAGGAGAAAAACCCAAAGATGGCACTTTTGAGGATACCAAAAAAGTTGCTACCGACAATGTAAAGGTTAATGTGGAGACGTTTATAGAAAACTGACAACCTGACACTGAAACAAAGCAGAAAAAAGAAGCACCACAAGTAACTTCATCAAGCACAATGGATGAATCCAATAAACTGGCAATGGTACTACATTCAAGTGCAACTCAAAAGAAGAAGAAATCCAAGAAGAATAAGTTGGAAGTCACTTTAGATGAAATCATTGAGATACCCAAATGTGACCCAACTAAACTTGATTATGAAGCATTGAAAGAATACGATGAAATATGCCAAAGGAAGACATTACAGAAGAAGCTAAGGAAAAAACATGGAGACTCCATGGTACTGGAAACAACAAGGGACATATTGCACCAAATTGTACCCAATGTTGATGTTGATCAGAATAAGCCAATACTTGATCAACTAATCACTCTCACCGAAGCTATTACAACATAGAACATTGATGCAGATGTTAGATTTGCTGAACTACAAATCAACCCAAGAAACCTGCATGCAAACACTGTCATGAGAAGAAGCAAGACAGAAGAGAAATAGAGCTATGGTGGCCAAAAAGGCAGAGAGTTGAAAACCATGTTGCAAGAATAAACTTCTATTAACAACAATAAAATGATTACAATCTCTATATGAAAATGCAAAGCGGTCATTCCTTATAAAGGATACCGAAACCCTAAAAGGGAAAATTCTAAGAAATAGAAACTGCCTAAGTGAAACTTAAGCACAAAAGAGTAATAACTAAAGATTACTCTAACACCCCCCATTAAGTGTAACTTAGGGAGAAGCAAAATAGCTAAACTACTGTAGAAAGCAGGAAAGATGGGTCCCGGCAACTAGGCCTGATCAGGTACCCAAAACATAAAGGGAAAAGATGTCCCAGAGAGAGGAACAAGAAAAGAGCAGGAAGCATCTCTGAAGCATGTCTGAAAACTCTGTCAGAATATACTGTTGGAACCCCCACTGAAGTGCATGACCAGGTAGAGAAGACAAATGTCTGAAGAGCTGATCAATCGAACCAGGAAGCAATAGAACCAACAGGTGAACCCCCCCATAATGCTGAACTGGAAGAGGTGATAGGAACACTGAAATGCAATGCCAGAAACATTTGCAGAAGAAGAACCAGGAACACCAACAGTGCAACAGAAGCACACACATAGGATAAAGGGCGGTGTCACAGATACACAACATGGGCTAATGTCGTGGAAGGTACACTCACTTGACAAAGGTGGATGCGCCTAAAGTGGCAAAAATATCATAACCCCCCATGACACTTTATAACAGAGTGCGAGTACTAAAACCATACAAGGTGCTCAAAATCCCAGATATACAGAAGAAGGCACTTTATCTCAGTGTATTTACAGAACAAAAATGCATTAGAAGGAGCATACAATCTCAGAAGTCAGAAAGAAGAGTGAGCTATGAACTCAGAAGAAGAGATCCCAGGACCTGTAGAACCAAGCAATCCACCAGAGTGCATAAACTGAAAAACTCAGAGGAGAGAAAATATAGGGTAGTATCTGGAAAAAATACCTCTGCCACTGAATAGCACACTGAACCATCTTTCTGACGATATCTTGTTTGCCAAAAAAGGAGTCCGGATGAGCCAGATATGACTCCCGAAAGGCAAAAAGAGATATCAAACTTCAACAAAAAAAAACAATATTAAAATAGTGGACCCAAAAATCCTAATCACCATAGTTGGAAAGAGCTCGGAAAGAGCTTTCCGACGATATAAAGAAGTCCAAAAAAGACCTCCGTATGCTCCCTGTAGAGCAAAAAAGGTGAAAAGGGCTCAAAATTGCCCAACAGCCATGTTTAAAGCCCCAGGGGCTAAAAAAATAGGCCCCTGGGCGCATGGCACACCCAGGGGGCCAAATCCAGAGCCCATGATCATTAATATTACCAGCCGCTAGAACCTGAAGCCCGCGGGGCTTACACATTCGCCGGGCGGCGGTTGAGCGGCGCGGAGGCGGGTATTCAGGCTGAGATGCGCAGACAGTGGCGGCTCGGCGGAGCATTGACGGCAGCATCTGGCGGCGGTGCTTCGGCGTAGAGGAGGCAGGAATCGTCGGCGGCGGGGGCCGCAGACCTCGGCAGTGGCCGGGCAGCGGAGGTCGCACCGCGGTGAAGAAAGCGGTGCGGGCCGCGGAAAGCAGAGGGGCCACCGGTGGTGGCCGAGCCCCGGTGGGGCGGTGGCGGCCCCCCGGTGGCGCCTTATTAAAAACACTGCGCGCGGTATAAAAACTGCAAAAAACTTTAGAAAAACAAGATTTTTTAATTTTTTTTTCTCGTTTCTCGTGCCGTACGACCCTTGAAGGCCGAAAAAAATTCACCAGATGCCCCGGTGTCCAAAATGGAAAAACTTTATATGGATTCTGGGGTTTTTAGGCCTTCTGGACTCAACCGTGAGGTCGGTTTTGGTCCAAAATGCCTCCAAAAATAGAGACCCCCCAGAACCACTAAAAGAAGCCAGAAAAAGCTGTGAAACCTTCAAACCCTCGAATGCTTCAGCAAAACTTGAATAGCCACCAGCAGGAAAGCTTTGATACCATGTTAGATTTGCTGAACTGCAAATCAACCCAAGAAACCTGCATGCAAACACTGTCACGAGAAGAAGCAAGACAGAAGAGAAAGAGAGCTATGGCGGCCAAAAAGGCAGAGAGTTGAAAACCATGTTG
>MU223639.1:218964-229120 GCA_018584345.1 Thuja plicata
TTTGAGCAACCAATAGTAATTGAGAACACAAAGCACATGGATCACCCATAACTTTGAATCTCAATCACTCATTTTCAAGATTGAATCTCAATCACTCAAATTGTCTTCTTGTCCCACCCTTTGAGGATAACTATTTAAATTGTCCCCCCATTTGAAAGAATCTCAAAGCCTTTCACCTAACCAAGGCTTAATCATGGTCAATTCACTCTACCCCCTACCCTTGGGAATTTGTTATAAATACAAGCCATTTTGTAAGCATAAGGGATCCTAGAAAATTTGAATGCATACCATCATTATTATAAGCAATTTGTTAGAAATTGAGAGCATTTTGATCATTTTGAGAAGCAAATTGTTGATTCTAGGAGCATAAATCATGAGCATTTGAGTTGCAAAGCACACACATCTTGAGAATTTGAGCTAGATTTAGGGATTTTGTATCAATTTTCTCATTCTAGGATTGTCCTTGAGAGAGATTAAGGCTAAGATCTCTTTCAACAAAGCTTAGTTAGAGAACCATGAAATGTCATGGATTTAATTGCAATTCTTAGGCTAAATTGTTATTTTCTTCCCATAGAATTGTAGTTGTTAATCCTAATCTCATGAAGGTGTAATTTCTCACACACAAATGGCACCCACTGTGGGGCTTTAGGCCTCATTTCAATCATTTTAATCATATTTTTGTGTGTTTT
Organism: Thuja plicata; assembly: GCA_018584345.1. NCBI lineage: Eukaryota > Viridiplantae > Streptophyta > Pinopsida > Cupressales > Cupressaceae > Thuja > Thuja plicata. The sequence continues at coordinate 219,654 of MU223639.1, forward strand.
GGTTCACTTTCTTGATCATTTTGTTGAAAATAGCAGAAGAGCCACCTACGAAGATTCTGAAGCCGCATGTGAACATTCAAAAGTTGTGTGCATATTTCTTCTATTTTTATCTTTCATTCTTAGGTTGCGTATGAGATAAATTGTGCCGCCTAGTTCTGTAAAGGGCCACCTGTTAATAACAAAAGACCACCTATGATATTTCAAGAGCCACATCCTATTACTCACTGACCACAATTTGCACATTCTATGTCACCTGTGGTTTTTCTTTGGCTGCCTATGGATTTTCCAGAGCCGCGTGTTAACTTTTAATTGTCATTTTAAAGTTTTAAATTCCACTTTCTAACAGTTAAAAGCCGCTTATTAGCTGTTAAATGCTGCATAGAATTTATTTCTTTTTATCAAGTTCTAATTGATTTGTTCACTATTTTAACTCTCTGTATTTTCAATTCCTGCAGATGAAAAATCATCCAAAAGTATAGAAATCAGAGAAAAGAGTGACAAGGCCTAGCAAAGAGGTAAGAGCACAAAACAAGATTTCTAAAGAAATTCATGCATCTAAAATTTTGGAAAGTTTAAAAGAGGAAGAGAATTTGTATGATCACTATATCAAAATATATTTTTCATACAAAAAGAAATTCCCTACTCTTTATTTGATTTCTTGTTTTTTGAGTTCTTTAAAGCTTGATTTTGAAAAATTTAATCAAAAAGAACTTAGAAGCATTTTGTCAATTCGATTTGAAATTTTTTCTTCACTTTGTTGGTTATGTTGACTAACTTGTTGGAGGAGCCAGAGTGGGAATGATCGCCACTAGGTGAGTAACAAAAAAGGAAAAAAATATCGAAAATGCGCCTAGCCTTTGCTAGCTTCGAAACAATGTATTTTTTAAATCAAGCTTGCATTGCTTAAATTGTGGCAAATTCTTTGAATCTAGTATAATTAGGGAAACCCTATTATTTTCCACTCAAATGAGACATTAGGTATATTCTCTCAACTTTTTGAAGTTGATCAAAGAGCCAAAAGTGTCAAGTTTGGGCAGTAGAAAGAAAGGGAGGATAATTGAACCACACACTTCATTTTTAAGAACCTCCTTGTCAAGGGGTTGAAAAAGAACAAAAATTTCTTGAAGTGTTTGGAACAAAGGAAGACAATAGGGATATGCTCTTCACTCTTTGAGTGAATCAAATTCCCAAACTTGTTGGACTAAGTTCATTTTCCGCTTTCCATGTATGATAGATTAAAATAGAACTTTAGAGGGCATGCCTCCTGAGAGTTTCCTTATGAGGACGGTGAGAGGGAACGACCCAAAGTGGGAGACAATCTCTATGATATCATCCAACCCACTATAAAAAAATGCACTTTACTTTAATCAAAAAGTGAATAAGTCTTGTGCAAGTCATCCTCACTTCCTCGAGTAGTCCTTCAGAATTGCACAAAATCATACTTTTGTGCGTGTGGGAAGCCCTCAAGGGGGTAAAGGAACTTGACATGATTTAGAACAGAGGTGTGATTAAAACCTTGTTAAATAGTAAGCCTACCTTTCTAGATCCATTGTTAAAAGCCATATTTGTTTGACTCTAGGTAGATTGCTTGAAAGAACTTCTTGTGTTAAACTTGTAAAAACATCCAAGAACATACACTTTTAGTGTTGTTTTAGGGATAGGGTGAAAATTTGATGTGTGTGTTGAGTTTGTACTTTATTTTCACACAAGAATCTTCTTTAACAGGTCTGTTCAAAACTATTAAACTTTTAAAATCCAAAAAAAATTGAAAATTTCAACCTTGATCTACAAAGTGTCGCGTATAAAAAATTTTGGACCGCTTGAAAACAAATTTGTGTCGCCTGTAACTTTGAAACGTCATCTGGAAAATTTCATAAGCCACATAAGCCACTAGAAAGTGTTGCGTGTAAACATTGTAAAACCACCTATCAACAAGCCAACACCGCCTGTGAACTACAGAGTGCCGTGTAGAGTAATTCTAGTAATCGCGTACCAACATTTAAAGGCTGCCTACACACAAGTAAGTGTCACACAGAAACAAAGAAGGGAAAACAGGGGGCATTTCCCAAGGGTTTGGAAAGATTTTGAAATCATATTTGGATACCCTTTTTGGAGTACTTTGTGTCCAGTTTATTAGATAGATCAAATTATCCAAAAACATCTATAATGATGAATATATTTGAAAGACGAATCAATCCTATGGAAAGTCAAGATCAAAATATCCATAGGACTCAATATGATGAAGTAAACGAAGATGAAATTTTGGAAGCATCCCAAGATCCCAGGTTTATGGAGACAATGCACTTAATTTTGAAGAGGGATAAAGAAGCATATTTCCATAAATATGACACATCTACCTTAAGGAAGAATAAGGAAAAACAAAAGGATACATCATCTAAAAAACCATCATTAAGATCAATTTGTCCTTTTGTTTATGATGATGGGCCATTTGTATCTTCATCTTCTCCAAACAAAGAGGAATTTGAGAGCAACAAACCTATCTTGGATCAACAAAAATGTCATGACCACCCTATTTGTGATCAAGAGAATGAAGAGAAAGATGTCACTCTAAAGCAAGACCTAATCTACAAACCTCTATCTAGCAAGGTTTCTCCCATATCCTTTACACCTTTCATCCTTCATCCATCTCACAAAGCTTCACAAATATCCAAAATTACTCCATCAAAGAGTGAGCCTAATGATGATACTTTCCACATTGACTATGTCTACCCTCAAGGGTTGCCTCTAAAAGAAACCCAAGCTAATCTACATCTTACTAAAAATTGTTTCCATGCTTCAAAGATCATAGACCCTAAGCTTCCATGTGCTTCAATACCTATTCAAAAGGATTCTCCATCATTCTTCCAAACATTCCCCACACATATCCAAGCATCTACCTTGTCCTTAGAAGTGGCTCCATGTCAAGAGGATAATCCAAAGAGAAAAGAAACAAGTAAAAATAAAGATCAAGATCAAGATGTTATACAATCCCCTCCCATATTTGATTAAGGTCCCATATCCATAGAAGCTTGTGATGATCCCCTTTCACCCTTTCATGTCTTCCAAGATGATATCCTTCCATTTCATGAACAAAGTGTCCTTCCAAGCTCTATACCTATTCCAATTCCCAAGAAAGATCAATATTTTTTTCCATCATTTCCAATGAACATATTGAACATCAAGAGCAAAGCACCCTCTCCACACCATCCAAATATCCTTGTCATATTCCTCCATATTAACCTCAAGAAACCATCATTCCTCCAAATTCCTTGCATGATAATAAATCCCTTCAAGATTCATTTGGTCCTATAAAATTTTCTCCTATGAAATCTATTCATGAGCCTATTGGTAAAAAGATAAATCTTAAAGATGAGAGCCTTGGAAATATAACTCACTCCAAAGATATTGATATCATTTTCACACCTTATCTTCGTACATTCAAACACAACCATATACCTTCACCATCCTCGAAATCCATTTTGGGTTCCTATGTCCCAAAGATAAATTCTTCATCCCTTCCATCCATATTAGGTCCCTATATTCCTCCATCAACCACACCTACCATTTCTAGTTCACCATCCACTTAACCTACCATGTATCAAGATCAACGAAGGAACAAATAATTGAAGAATGTCCGAACACCAATCCATATGAACCCTCCATATTATTCCCATTCACCCAAAATTCCTAAGTATTTTGGAAGCAATTTGGATGTGCAACATATAAATCATAAATCCAAGAATCCACATATGTATAAAAATTACCATGTCTCATCTAATCGACATGTGAATGAAAAGAAAAAAGAAAAATACAAAAGGCCGCAAAGGTCCACAAATAAAAATGAAATACCAAAAGGCCGCAAAGGTCCATCAAGAAAAAAGAAAAATTAAAGAAAATGTGGGTTCCCAAATCCCTGATTAAAGAAATGCATTCAAAAGCATCACAAAAGAAAGAAAAATCAAAGACTATGTGGATTCCCAAGTCACTTTTGAAAGACTTGCACACAAAAGAAAAATCAAACTTGACATTCAAGCTTCCAAAGGCTTCCATTCCGTCTCCTTCTAAACATTTTCCACTTTCAAAGTCTACTTTGGGTTCCTATATCCCAAAATCCACTATCTTAGCTACATCCTCACCTCCTTCATCCATTGTTCCTCCATTATTCCACCAACCTTCAAAGTGTGTGTCAAAGTTGATCTTGCCAGTTGCATTTCCATCCACTACATATCTTCTTCTCATCCTCATATTCATTATCCAACACCTACTTTCCATCTTTCCATTCCTCTTATCTAATCTATGGTAGAAAAACTTCACCACCATCTACCCTTATCTTCCATATATATCCTTTGTCATCACCTTATCAATATCTTTGAGCATCCTAGCCATCATCATGGTTTATTATACCATATCTTTCAGAAGATCATTGTCCAAAGATCCAAATGATGAGAAAATATTGAAAAACACAAAAGAAAAAAAAATTGAAAAAAGAGAAAAGTGCCTTGTTGAAAACCTGGTAAAACAGGCACCTTGGTAGAAAAAGTAAAGAAAAATCAATCCTTCCTATGGTTAAAACCACTTCTTGTGGCGCCTTGGGTAAGTACCATGATGAAAATCTGGCAAACATGCATCATGCGTAATTCCTTCCTCTTGCACTCTACACTTGGGGGCAAGTTTCATCCATGTTATCCTCCATCTTCCATATTGTACCATTCATCTCACTTGCATCCATATTCCCTCTTTTACCTTTGGTTTTGACAAGGTTGAACACATCCATGAGAATCAAGTATCTTGACACCATTATCCTTTCCATCAACTTATTTACTTGCTGCATCCATGCTACCCTATCATGACCTTGCTTCTCCCCAATCCACCTTCATTATTCCTATTCAATCTTCCAATAATCCCAAAAACCCATCCACTCATATCCTCCATCACCCCTTTATCCTGATTTTGCTATCTTATCCACATCTTACCCAAATTGATCCATTGGTCTTGATTAGAAATGAAGAATGTAAAGTGCAAAATTTGTTATTAAAAACCTCTTGACATGTCCACTCTTTTGGGACTACCCACTTTCATGACATCAGGTCATTATCTTATATGCTATCTAGAACTACATCATTGGCTTCCATTTCTTATCCAAAAACATGCTTCACATTGCTATATCCTTTTTCCTTATCTTGGGTAATCTTGAGGAGATGGTCCTACGGGTCACATTCACACATTTCATCCATCATGGCCTTTCCATCTCTAATCCATCAACTTGCAAATCCATCTGTCATGTCCTATACCTTGATAGACATTGGGGGAAAACCTAATATGATCTTATTTGAGAGTTGGTAATTTTCTAAAAATCAAAAAATCAAAAATCTCTAAAAAAAATCCAAAAAACATTAAAAAATCCAAAAAACTTGCTTAAAATCTCTTTGAGATGCATTACCAAATCGTTGTTAGGTACTTGGTCGCATTTGCCCAAGATTTACATGGTCTCATTTTCACTTGGGGGAAAATCATTGGTTTTTGGTACAAAAAGATTCAGAAGTGCAACATCTTGGTCACACGACACAAGCAAATTTTCAGATTCAGAGGAGAGATATTTTGGAACTTTTGATGGATATCATTGTTCAACCCTAAACAATTTTCTCCTACAACATGATCCTTGAACTTCGTTGACTTATTTTATCAGGATTAAAAATTGACAACACCCTAAATGATCAGAATGTTTGGAATTATTTTTAAAAATCTTGATATATTGCTACACACTTGAAATTTTTGATGAGTTTTTCATTGAATTTTTTGAGTCATGTTCTTTTTATCTATTCGATGATGTTTCGGCTAGATTGGCGATGATGAAGACATGATGTTTTCTTAACTTCTATGTGACTGTTTTGAGGAATATCCTTTAACTTGTGTGAATTCGTCTAGGGACATGGTCATCAAAGAACCATCAAGGACATTCATATAGGAAGGAGGGTTAACCTTTGTTTGTTTACACAAAAGGATACCTTGGCTATATATATTTTCAATATATTAATACCAAAATCTACTTGCAACATTGAATTCATTGAAACTAGTATTCATACTCCCATAGTTAGTCATTCAACTAATGACATGTAACTGAATGTTTGATAATGTTATGTTGAAGATAATGCAAGACATTAAATCAATTAATGGTTTGTATTGTCATAGATATCAACTTGATATCATCTGAACGGTTATGTACATAATGCCAAAGACTTCAGAGAATCAATGGAACAAAGGTTATGCTTTTAGCAATGCATAAAAGTCAAGTATTCACTAAGTGAAAGATAACACTGATAGAGTGCACACCATCGGTAAAGGCAAAGAAGAAAATTCACAGTGATACCTAGCGAGTAGAAGAAAGTGTTGCCCAACAAAGAAAAACCATAGGATGCCCGACAAGTAAAAATCTAAGGATGACCGATGGATGGAGATCTCGAAGCTAACTAGAGTCATGCCGACCGAACTGTCAGTTGTCACCGACAACTAACTATAGAGATGACCGACGGAACAGAGAGTTCAGAAAATGACAAAATATCTAACTGGCAAGAGCTAAAGATAGACTTAACTGGGTTTTTTCTTTGTTTTATTCAACCAAAGTTAAGTGATTGATTTAAAGAAGATTTGTATAGTTGGCAAGAAGATAACTACAAGACAAATCACGAGTTATGCTTTAAATCAAATTGGCTGGATTATTTTTCATGCAAAAAATTAAGAATCAAGAAACAATGAATATCATGCCTATATAAGAGACAAGATTAATTCATTTATAGATGGGATTAAGGGGAGTGAATAGAAAGAGGATGTTGAAGAGAAACTGATGAAGAATAACTTCATACAGTCCTGATCAATCAAGCTGAAGGAGAGCTAAAGAATTTTGCAGACACCGAAGAATAGTGAAGCACAGCATCACAGAGCAAAAAGTGTGAAGCGCAAAGAATTGAATTGATACATTGATCAGAGAGGTAATGTACTTAAATAGATCCAAAATTCTGCAATTCAAAGTTGCATTAGAAATAGGTCATAGTATTTCAGTTTAACCATTGAAGCACCAAGTCTCTTAACGGTCTTCTATATATTGAGATACATCCCAAGGAGTGCCAAAAAGGTTGATTCATCAAAGTAGCATTGGACTTACCCGATACCTATTGACAGTCTAAGAAGGAGGCTGATTCAAGGATGGTAGCAATAGATTCCCGATACTAAGTGCCAACCTCTATGTATAAAATCCTCTAACAAGGTCACACTTAACAGTGTGTTTGTAACCTTTAACAGGGTTGGCTCCTAACAGGGCTCACTTTAGAAGAGTGAAAATTTGGGGTACCGACCCCAGTGGTTTTTCCCTTAACAGGGTTTCCACATTAAAAATTCATGTGTTATGTGTGTATGATTCATTTCTTTATTGTTTTGTATCTGACATAGTTAACACTGGGTTGATCGGTATACTCTGCTTATTTACTAAGTTTTGGTATATAGTTATATTGCTTATCGTTAATCAAGGAGAATAAGGAAAAAAAAGGAAAACCGATAGATAGTTAAATCATTATAAGTATTTCATGGCATGCATCTTTTAGGGACATAATAATCTAAGTTTTATTTGATTGGTGGTTGAATGTTTGAGGGATAAAATTTTGATGCCATTGATTCAACCCCCCCCACTCTCAGTTATTACTAACAATTGGTATCAAAGCTTGTGTGCTTAGAAAGGAAGGTTTCAAGACCTAAGAAAATATCACAAGATGACCAGACAAGATGTGCCCAAGTTGAACAAAGACAACTTTTCTTCATGGAAAAGCAGGATAAGACTCCACTTATCAGGTATTGGTAATGATGTTACTCAGTTCCTAGATACTGAATATGTGTTTCCTATAGGAGTATTGACAGTAGATCAATTGAGAGAGAAGCATGAACACAACTGCATGGTTATAGAACTTTCTTCCTCACTCTCTGATACTAAATTTGAAGATGTCAAGGATTGCAAAATTGCAAAGAAGATGTGGGACAAATTGAAGCTTGTACATGGAGGTGATACAAATGTTCTGAGAGCCAAGGCAGAAAGCCTTAGAGAAAAATTTGACGATCTTAGAATGAAAGAAGGAGAAAACATCACACAGTACGGCACAAGAATAAAAGAAGTAGTCAATGCTATACGAGGAGTTGGAGGTACACTTGAAGAGGAGATAGTGGAAAGTAAAATCTTAAGAACCTTACTGCATGTATATGCTATTAGAGTTTCTTCCATTCAAGAAATGAGAGAAGTAGAAAACAATACAGTTACTCTTGATAGTTTAATTGGTAGACTGATTTTATTTGAGATGAATAACTTTGATAATAGTTTCTTACCAAACTTAGAGTCTGCATTTAAGTCTTCTATGAGAATAAGCAAATCAAGTCATAGACATACATCTAGAAGAGATAGTGAAAGTGAAAGTGAAGAAGAAGAACTAGATGAAATAGAAGCACTTATGGTTAGAAGAATGCAGAGAGGAAAAGGTAAATACAAAGGCAAGTTACCACTTGTATGCTTTAATTGTAAAGAGATTCGACACTTTGTTGCAAGATGTCCTAACAGAAGAAAAGATGATAGAAGTAATGATAGATCTTTTGAGAAGAAATCTAACAGAGGTGATAACAAAGATTACAATTGTTACTAAAAATTAGAAAGAAGAGATACCTGGGACTACAAGGACAAACGTAAGAAGGCTAGCTATCTAGCTACTTGCAAAGATGAAGATACTGACACCAAACCTGATGAAGACATCGAGATGGTATTTGTGGCTCTGAAGGATGATTCAGATGAAGATGAAAGGTATTTAGAAATTGCACTCATATCTAAGGTTAGCAAGAATGACATCTGGATTATATATAGTGGCTGCACTCACCACATGACTAGTGATAAAGAAAATTTTAACACTTTTGAGTATTATAATGGTGGTACAATAAGAATGGGTAATGATACACCTTGTCCAGTTGAAGGTAAAAGAACTATAATGTTGAATAACCTGATTAACTGTGAAAATTATTATTGGGTAAAAGGATTGAATTATAATATGTTAAGTGTTTCTTAGCTGAATAATTTAGGTCATAGAGTAGCATTTGAGAATAAGAAGACAAAGATCTTCAATGAATCAAGAAAACTGATTGGTATTGGTGAATAGACTAAATGTAACTTATTCTATCTGAATGATACTAACACCACTTACTAGAAATGAAGACATATGGCTATGGCACAAAATATTGTGTCATGTGAATTTTGACAACATGATGAAAATAAGCAGAAGGAGAAATGTAAGAGGCTTACTGACGATGACAAAGCCTAACAACATCATGTGCAAGAATTGTCAAAAAGGTAAAATGACTAAGTCTAGTTTCAAAAGTAAAACCCATACATCTGATGACATTCTAGAATTAGTCCATACTGATTTATGTGGACCAATGAGGAAAAA
>MU223639.1:235194-257081 GCA_018584345.1 Thuja plicata
CCTTACCAACCTCTGGAGTCCACTTGAATTTAGTTTTTACTCCACCTTTTATTGTATCTAAGACTGGTGCACATATCTCACTAAAACCTCTAATAAACTTCCTATAAAATTGGGCAAGCCCATGGAATCTCCTTACCTCAGTGCTGCATGTTGGGGTAGGCTAGCTTAGTATTGCTTCAAATTTGCTAGGATCCATCTTCAAGGTTCCTTCAGACACCACAAAACCAAGATAGATCAATTCTTGTTTCATAAACTCACGTTTTTCCAAGTTAATGGACAACTTCTCCTCATGAAGTTTCTTCATCACAATTCTCAAATGTTGGAGGTGTTCCTCCTTTATCTTACTGAAAATGAGGATATCATCAAGGTACACAACTAAAAATCTGCCTATGTATTCCTTCAAAACTTCATTCATCAACCTCATAAAGGTGCTTGGGGCATTTCTAATCCCAAAGGGCATGACCAACCATTCATAGAGCCCTTCTATAGTCTTGAATGTTGTTTTCCATTCATCCCCCTCCTTAATTCTTATTTGATGGTACCCACTCTTCAAATCCAACTTAGTGTAGTACCTTGGTCCTACCAAACAATCCATAAGATCTTAAATCCTAGGAATGGGAAATCTATACCTTATAGTGATCCTATTAATTTCCCTTGAATTTGTATAAATCCTCCACTTACCTCCTTTTTTTGATGCTAGAACCACTGGTACTGCACATGGGCTAATGCTTTGTCTGATTAGACCTTGGTCCAAAATTTCTTGGACTTGGCTAGCTATCTCCTTGTTTTGATCATTAGTCACCTTGTATGCAGCCTTCTTTGGTAGAGATTCTCCTGGTATGAAGTCAATCTGATGAATTATGGTTCTAGGAGGTGGTAACATTGTAGGTGACCCATCGCTAACTATGTCTTTAAACTCCTTCAATAACTCTTGCACCTCCTTTGGTAATGGTGCTTGTTCTAGATTCTTCTCTTCACTAGGCTTAAGCATGATATCATAGTGTGTTCCTTATTTATTCTTTACACCTTGCATGTACTCTTTACCTCCTTGCAGTAAGACATTAGGTCCTACTCATGTAGACCCCTCATCATCAATGAGTGACTGAATTTTGTAGGTGACCCCACCTTTCTTGAAAGAATAGGAATTCTTCTCTCCATCAAAAACTGTCTTCCTATCAAATTTCCATGGCCTACCTAAGAGTAGGTGGCATGCATCCATTGGGAGTATATCACACAAGATTTTTTCCACATATTTGCCTATTGAAAAATCAGCCCATACTTTCTCATTTACAAGAACATGTTGACCCTTATTCAACCATATAACTCTATAAGGGTTTGTATAAGGTATCTTGGTTAGTCCTAGCTTGCTGACTACCTCCTCTAAGATTATGTTATTAGTAGACCCTTTGTCTATGATCATCCTGCAAACTTTTCCAAGTATCTTGCACTTCACTCTGAAAAGTGCCCTCCTTTACTTAGCTTCTTCTTTGATAGGTTCCTTTATGAGAATCCTCCTAATCATTAGATTCTCCCCACTCTCTGAATCAAGGTTAATTTTAGGAGCTTTAATACTATTGGTTTCTTCTTGGTCTAGGTAATTCACCCTCTTTTCACCATGTGAACTAGAAGCCTTTTCAGGGCATCTATAGGCTGGCTGGCCTAGTTGATTACAATGAAAGCATTTCATGTTTTCAAAGTGTGAGAATCTGCCTAAACCTCCAAATCTACCTCTTCCTCCACCTTGGAATACTCTTACTCTACTCATACTACCTCTTCCACTGGTCTCATTGACTATTTCAGCCAATTTTGATTCTCCTTGAGATCTATAATCACTACCTCTACCAACAAATCTACCTCTATGTCCTCTATTCTCTTTTCCTCTACCTCTCCCTCTTGAGGTCTGATCATGTTTCCTCTTGCTTTTCTCTTCTATCTTTAAAGCCATTTGATAGCATTGTCTCACACTGGTTAGGTTAGTAAGATTCATCTCTTCTTGTATAAACCACTTGAGTCCATTCTGATATCTAGCCAATCTGATGCTCTCATCCTCCACTATCTTGGATCTTAAGCATAAATTTTGGAACTCCTTAGTATATGATTGGACATCAAGGTCTTTCTGCCTGAGGTTTTTTTGTCTTTCTATGCATTTGAACTTCATAATCATCCAGTAAGTAAGTCTGCTTCAACTTGGCTAACATACCCTTCCATGTAACAATAGGGTTCTTCCCCTCTTTCTCTCTCTTAGTCTGAACATATTTCCACCAGGTAAGTGCTGGTCCCCTCAACCTAGACTTAGCCACTTTCAACTTTTGAGCATCTGTCACACCATCATATTCAAAGTGATTTTCAAGACCGTCTATATAGTCCATGACTAGATCAACATCTATTTGTCCACTAAAAAGTGGCACACCCTCCAAGGCTTTACCACTTAAGGCCTTGAGTGCCTTCAAGAAGGGTTCCTTTGGTAAGACCAGATAAGGAGTAGGTTCTTCTTCATCTAAGTCAAACTCCTCCTTAGCTTCCTTTTCTTCTTTCTGGTCTACCTTGTCCTTCACTCTGTCTGCCTTGTCTTGGACCTCTCCTAAGAGTTTCTCTAATTGGCTCAATCTTTATCTTAGCAGTCTATTGTCCTCTTCTTATTCTTGAACTTTCTTGGCCAATTCAGCATTGGTCACCATCTTGCTAGATGCACTTGATTCTTTAGTTTGCAACATCCACTAGCTGCAACACTTCTTATCCCAAATCTTGAACCTATGCTCTAATACCACTCTGATAGGGAGAAAATTAGATACCTCTATGAGGTGTCTTCAACTCTACTTAGGTCACTCCTAGGACCCTCAGGGATTCCTCAATCCACCCTCCAAATCTTGGAAAGATTCAATTCTTTCCCTCTTATAAGAATCTTCCTACCTCACTAGGTTCCCATACTTTGTTCCTTGCAAGAACTCCTTTCAACTATACCTCCCAAGCCCTAATGATTGTTTTGGATTGCAGGATAGCCAAGGCTTCATTAAACTCAATTTTTTAATCCCCACTTGGGTCTTAAGTTTCCAAGTTAGACCATTTCTCCATCACTTGCCAAATTCCTATCTTTTAGGCCTTGTAGCCTTTTTCCCCAATTAGGCCTCCTAAAAAGTAGGAATGCACTATTTTAGTGACAAATACTCAAAGGAAACCCATATTTATTTTGGAAATTCACACATACTACTCAAGCCCTTCAATTTTTTGGTTGTCTCAGGTCTCAACACTATCCGTACACCCTGTTTCAGAAATAGGGCTTTTTCAAGATTTTTAGACCAGTCCTTGGTCTTTGGTCTCAAAAATTGGTGACTTGGTTTCTTGGGAACTCCTCCTCATTATTGAGTACCTGCACAACATATATCAATGCATCCATGGCCTTCTTGGCTCATGAAAACATCCCTCCTGCATTTACCAAACACATCTTCTTGGTCTTCCTAGTCGGGCTACAACCACAACTCGCCTAGGGAAATACCTTAAAAATAGGTGCACACACTTCCAAAGCTCCACCTTCCAGATTCTTGAAGCTCCATGGACCTATTCTCCATTCCCAAGTGGCCATATAGAACCAATGGTGGGAAATGGAGTTAGGTCCACATCTTTGCCTCTCTATCAGAACTGGACAGTAAACTGTCTAAAGCAAACTAAATTAAAAAAAGCAAAAGAAAAGTAATTACAAAGAAAAATAAATATTGGAATCACTTTACAATGTGCCAAAAAATGGCCTTAGATGATCACAGTACCAAATCTAATCCATGTACAACAAGGAAAGAACAAATTTCTTCAATTTTGCTACTCTGTCATTCAAAAACTCCTTGGCTCCAAAACCCAAAATCTGTACAATGACTTCCAACCCTTCAAATTAGGGCTTTCCTTCCTTATATCCCCTCAACACACATGCCAAACTCCTTGGATTGGTTCAAAACAACTTAAACATCAAAACCCTTAATGACAAGCAAAAATGTTGTCAGCAACTTTTAAAAGTTGCTAATGTTGCATAGCAACATTTTGACATCTTTTACACATTTGCAATTTGCAAGTGTTTTAACACTAATCTAACCTAACTAACCCTAGTTATACTTCTTATGGTATCATAGGACCCTAAAGACATGAAAAACATCAACTTGCCACTTGACCACATTAACAAGTACAATGTCATTAATGAGCCAAAAATGAACTACTTTGACCTAACAAAAAGCACAATTAAACACTAACTCAAACCCCACTTGGTCCACATGACCTTATATAATTATAATTCCCTTCAAGAGGGTCTTAAACACTTTCACACACCCAAAACAACATGAGACCACCAATCTGACTGGCTTCTCAAGGGTGCTCCTACACCATACTACCAGGGCTAAGAACTTAAGTCACCTCTGGTGATAGGAGCTTAGGATCAACTCCCTACTTCTTGAACTCATTCTCAGCCACCCAAGTAGCTTTAGCCTCTAATTTTCCTTCCCACTGAATGAGGTGCTCCATGTAAGTTCCATGTCTGGTCTTTTTCTTCACTCTAGAGTCCAAAATCTTCACAACTATTGGTGTTGGTGTAGGTGAAAGCTTAACATATTTTGTGATTTCATTACTGTCTAACTATGAATTAGTTTGTACTGATGTAGGCCCTTTATACATCACCAAATCTTGAACATTAAAGATAGGTGATAGTGCCGAATCTGATGGCAAGTCTATTTTATAAGCATTTTGCCCATATTTTACAAGAATCTTGCAAGGACCTATCCTCCTCATTTGAATTTTGATGGGGACTCCCTTCTGCAATATGGTTTTGTTAAGGTGTGCCAGTACAAGATCTCCCACAACAAACTAAATATCTCTTCTTCCTTCATCAACTTTGGCTTTTAGTCTTTGTGTAGCCTCTTGGAGCTTCTTCTTCACTTGTTCATGAACCTCCTTCATTGATTGAGTAAAGTCTTCTGCATATGCACTCTTACCTTCCTCATGTGCCAAGTGTCTTAACTCCAACACACCTTTAGGGTGTAGCCCATAAACTATTTTAAAAGGGCTTTAACCTATTGTCCTATTAACACTGTCATTGTAGGTATATTCTTCATGTGGTAACAACTGATCCCACATCACTCCATACTCCTTTGTCAAGCATCTAAGGAGATTTCCCAACACTCTATTAATAAATTTAGTCTGACAATCAGTTTGGGGATGGTAGGCTGACCCAAATGATAGGTTATTTCCTAACATTGTCCACAAGGTCTTCCAAAATTGACCCATAAATTTTACATATCTGTCAGATACTATGTTGATGGGTAAGCCATGAATCCGGATCACTTCCTTAAAGAAAAAATGTGAAATATGACTGGCATCATGGGTGGTTTTGCAAGAAATGAAGTGGCTCATCTTACTAAATCTATCTACCACCACAAATATGCTATCTAAACCAGTCTTGGTTCTAGGAAACCCAACCACAAAATCCATACTAATACATTTCCAAGGCCTATTAAGAATGGGTAGAGGTTGATACAAACCCACATTAGAAGAGGTACCCTTAGCTTTCTGACATACCAAGCATTGCTCCACATAATTTCTAATTTCCTTATGCATCTTAGGCCAATAATAGAACTTTTGCACTAGTTCTAGTGTTTTGTTTAGGCCAAAATGGCCACTTAAGCTCCCATTGTGTTTCTCTTGTATCACATTCTCCCTCATAGATCCCTTATGGATACATAGTTGTCCTCCTCTGAATAAGAGATCATTCTAAATGGTATAGTCTGCAAATTGACAATGGAAATGGTTTTTGAAATCTTTACATACTTTGTAAGCTTCTGAGAAGTCTTCATCTCCTTCATAGAGCTCTTTGAAGCTCTCCAAACCTATGTTTTTTAGCTGCACCTCTTGGACTGTCAGGTGTCTCCTACTTAAAGCATCAGGTACTTTATTCAACTGCCCTTTCTTTTGCTTGATAGTGAAGATATAGGCCTTCAAATATTCCATCCATTTGAGATGTCTATTGCTCAACATCTCCTGAGAATTGATAAAACTCAAAGCTTTGTTGTCAGTATAAACCACAAACTCCTTTGGAAAAAAATAGTGCCTCCACTTCCTTAAGGAGTGCACCAATGCATATAAATCTAGGTCATAAGAGGAATACCTCTTTTTAGCCTCATTTAACCTTTCACTATAGAATTCCACTGGCCTATTCTCTTGGTTCAATACTGCCCCAACAACTATACCACTTGCATCACATTCAAGGGTGAACAACTTATCAAAATTTGCAAAAACCAAAATAGGTTGTGTAGCCACTCTCTTTTTCAACCACTCAAAACCCTTACCAGCCTCTGGAGTCCACTTGAATTTAGCTTTTACTCCACCTTTTATTGTATCTAAGACTGGTGCACATATCTCACTAAAACCTCTAATAAACTTCCTATAAAATTGGGCAAGCCCATGGAAGCTCCTTACCTCAGTGCTGCATGTAGGGGTAGGCTAGCTTAGTATTGCTTCAAATTTGCTAGGATCCATCTTCAAGGTTCCTTCAGACACCACAAAACCAAGATAGATCAATACTTGTTTCAGAAATTCACATTTTTCCAAGTTAATGGACAACTGCTCCTCATGAAGTTTCTTCATCACAATTCTCAAATGTTGGAGGTGTTCCTCCTTTTTCTTACAAAAAATGAGGATATCATCAAGGTACACAACTACAAATCTTCCTATGTAGTCCTTCAACACTTCATTCATCAACCTCATAAAGGTGCTTGGGGCGTTGCTAAGCCCAAAGGGCATGACCAACCATTCATAGAGCCTTTTATAGTCTTGAATGGTATTTTCCATTCATCCCCCTCCTTAATTCTTATTTGATGGTACCCACTCTTCAAATCCAA
The DNA here is from genome assembly GCA_018584345.1 of Thuja plicata. NCBI lineage: Eukaryota > Viridiplantae > Streptophyta > Pinopsida > Cupressales > Cupressaceae > Thuja > Thuja plicata. The sequence continues at coordinate 242,064 of MU223639.1, forward strand.
CTTAGTGTAGTACCTTGGTCCTCCCAAACAATCCATAAGATCTTAAATCCTAGGAATGGGAAATCTGTACCTTATAGTGATCTTATTAATTGCCCTTGAATCTGTACAAAGCCTCCACTTACCTCCTTTTCTTGATGCTAGAACCACTAGTACTGCACATGGGCTAATGCTTTATCGGATTATAACTTTGTCCAAATGTTCTTGGACTTGGCTAGCTATCTCCTTGTTTTGATAAGGAGTCACCTTGTATGCAGCCTTATTTGGTAGAGATGCTCCTGGTATGAAGTCAATATGATGACTTATGGTTCTAGGAGGTGGTAACATTGTAGGTGACCCATCGCTAACTATGTCTTTAAAATCCTTCAATAACTCTTGCACCTCCTTTGGTAATGGTACTTGTTCCACCTTCTCTTCACTAGGCTTAATCATGATAGCATAGTGTGTTCCTTCTCGATTCTTTACACCTTGCATGTAATCTTTACCTCCTTGCAGTAAGACATTAGGTCCTGCTGATTTAGACCCCTCATCATCAATGAGTGACTGAATTTTGTAGGTGACCCCACCTTTCTTGAAAGAATAGGAATTATTTTGTCCATCATGAACTATCTTCCTATCAAACTGCCATGGCCTACCTAAGAGTAGGTGGCATGCATCCATTGGGAGTATATCACACAAGATTTTGTCCACATATTCTCCTATTGAAAAATCAACCCATGCTTTCACATTTACAAGAACACGTTGACCCTTATTCAACCATGTAACTCTATAAGGGTTTGTATCAGGTATCTTGGTTAGTCCTAGCTTTCTTACTGCCTCCTCTGAGATGATGTTATCAGTAGACCCTATGTCTATGATCATCCTACAAAATTTTCCAAGTATCTTGCACTTCACTCTGAAAAATGCCCTCCTTTTCTTAGCTTCTTCTTTGATAGGTTCCTTTATGAGAATCCTCCTAATCATTAGATTCTCCCCACTCTCTGAATCAAGGTTAATTTTAGGAGCTTTAATACTGTTTATTTCTTCTTGGGCTAGGTAATTCACCCTCTTTTCACCATGTGAACTAGAAGCCTTCTGAGGGAATTTATAGGCTAGATGGCCTAGTTTATTACAATGAAAGAATTTCATGTTTGCAAAGTGTGAGACTCTCCCTGTACCTCTAGATCTACCTCTTCCTCCACCTTGGAATCCTCTTCCTCTACTCATACTACCTCTTCCACTGGTCGCATTGACTATTACAGTCAATTTAGATTCTCCTTGAGATCTATAATCACTACCTCTACCAGCAAAGCTACCTCTATGTCCTCTATTCTCTTTTCCTAAACCTCTCCCTCTTGAGGTATGATCATGTTTCCTCTTGCTTTTCTCTTCTATCTTTAAACCCATCTGATAGCATTGTCTCACACTGGTTACGGTAGTAAGACACATCTCTTCTTGTATAGACCACTTGAGTCCATTCTGATATCTAGCCAATCTGATGCTCTCATCCTCCACTATCTTGGATCTTAAGCATAAATTTTGGAACTCCTCAGTATATGCTTGGACATCAAGGTATTTATGCCTGAGGTTTTGTCTCTTTCTATACATTTGAACTTCATAATCATCTGGTAGGTAAGTCTTCTTCAACTTGGCTAACATACCCTTCCATTTAACAATAGGGTTCTTGCCCTCTTTCTCTCTCTCAATCTGAACATATTTCCACCAGGTAAGTGCTGGTCCCCTCAACCTAGACTTAGCCACTTTCAACTTCTAAGCATCTATCACACCATCACATTCAAAGTGATTTTCAAGACTGTCTATCCGGTCCATGACTATTTTAGCATCCATTTGTCCACTAAAAAGTGGCACACTCTCCAAGGATTTACCACTTAAGGCCTTGAGTGCCTTCAAGAAGGGTTCATCTAGTAAGACCATATCAAAAGTAGATGCTTCTTCTTCTAAGTCCAACTCCTTCTCCTTAGCTTCCTTTTCTTCTTTTTGGTCTACCTTGTCCTTCACTCTGTCTGCCTTGTCTTGGACCTCTCCTAAGAGTTGCTCTAATTGGCTCAATATTTCTCTTAGCAGTCTATTTTCCTCTTCTCGTTCTTCAAATTTATTGTCCAATTCAGCATTGGTCACCATGTTTCTAGATGCACTTTACTTTCCACTTGATTCTTTAGTCTGCAACATCCACTAGCTACAACACTTCTTATCCCAAATCTTGAACCTATGCTCTGATACCACTTTGATAGGGAGAAACTTAGATACCTCTATGAGTTGTCTTCAACTCAACTTAGGTCACTCCTAGGACCCTCAGGGCTTCCTCAATCCACCCTCCAAATCTTGGAAAGATTCAATTCTTTCCCTCTTCTAAGAATCTTCCTACCTCACTAGGTTCCCATACTTTGTTCCTTGCAAGAACTCCTCTCGACTATACCTCCCAAGCCGTAAGGATTGTTTTTGATTGTAGGAGGGCCAAGGCTTCATTCAAATCCATTTTTGAATCCCCACTTTGGTCTTAAGTTTCCAAGCTATACCATTTCTCCATCGCTTGCCAAATTCCTATCTTTTAGGCCTTGTAGCCTTTTTCCCCAATTAGGCCTCCTAAAAAGTAGCAATGCACTGTTTCAGTGGAAAATCCTCAAAGGAAACCCAAATTTATTTTGGCAGTCCACACATACCACTCAAGACCTTCAAGATTTTGGTGGTCTCAGGTCTCAAACCTGTTCATACACGCTATTTCAGAAATAGGGGTTTTTCAAGCTTTTTAGACCAGTCCTTGGTCTTTGGTCTCAAAAATTGGTGACTTGGTTTCTTGGGTACTCCTCCTCATTCTTGAGTACCTACACAACATATATCAATGCAGCCATGGCATTCTTTTCCCATGAAAACATCCCTCCTGCATTTACCAAACACTTCTTCTTGGTCTTCCTAGCCGGGCTACAACCACAGCTCACCTAGGGAAAGACCTTAAAAATAGGTGCACACACTTCTAGAGCTCCACCTTTAGATTCTTGAAGCTCCATGGACCTAGTCTCCATTCCCAAGTGGCCATACAGAACCAATGGTGGGAAATGGGGTTAGGTCCACATATTTTCCTCTCTGTTAGAACTGGACTGCAAACTATCTAAAGCAAACTAAATTACAAAAAGAAAAAGAAAAGTAATAACAGAGAAAACTAACTATTGGAATCACTTTACAACATGCCCAACAATGGCCTCAAATGATCACAGTACCAAATCTAATCCATGCACAATAAGGAAAGAACAAATTTCTTCAATTCTGTTATTTTGTCATTCAAAAACTCCTTGGCTCCAAAACCCAAAATCCATACAATGACTTACAACCCTTCAAATTAGGGTTTTCCTTCCTTATATCCCCTCAACACATATTCCTAACTGCTTGGATGGGTTCAAAACAAATTAAACATTGAAACCCTTAATGACAAGCAAAAATGTTGTCAGCAACTTTTAAAAGTTGCTAACGTTGTATAGCAACATTTTGACATCTTTTACACATTTGCAATTTGCAAGTGTTTTAACACTAATCTGACCTAAATAACCCTAGTTAGACCTCTTAGGGTATCATAGGACCCTAAAGACATGAAAAAAATTAACTTTCCACTTGACCACATTAACAAGTACAATGTCATTAATGAGCCAAAAATGAACTACTTTGACCTAACAGAAAGCACAATTAAACACTAACTCAAACCACACTTGGTCCACATAACCTTATATAATTACAATTCCCTTCAAGAGGGTCTTAAACACTTTCACACACCCAAAACAACATGAGACCACCAATCTGACTAGCTTCTCAAGGGTGCTCCTACACCAAACACATTTCCATCTAGTATCATTATTTGAGAGAACAAGTTCGAGACAAAGAGGTGATACTTGAGTATGTGAAATCAAAAGAGCAATTAGCTGATATCTTCACTAAGCCACTGCCCAAGGATACATTTGAGTACTTGAGAAAGAGACTAGGGGTCAAACCCTTGTCTACCAATAAGTAATATGACTGAAGGCTGCATCAACCTACATATTATCATAATATCATTCATGTTGATGAAAGAAAAGAGATGAACTTCAAAGATACATCTATATACAAATAGGTATATATCAGAACCGAGCACTAGAGCATATTGTTGTATTGCTAATGGATAAGGGAAATTCAAGGAATATATTATGGATGGAGAGAAAAGATTGTTTGACATGAATGTCAGATATTTGTTTTTCATTATTGTCAAAGGGAGAGAGATTATCCATATTATCACATTCTTCTGAAAAAGGGAGAGAGATTATCGATTATCAGATTACTCCAACAGGGAGAGATTATATCCTAAAGGAGAGAAAGTTGTAAAAAATATTACACAAAGGGAGAGTTGTTGAAAATAGAAAAAGACATCACAAAAGAGAGAACAGTCAAAGGAGAGAAATTGACACAAGAAGAGGACTCAACACATCAGAAGAAAAATAGATAGAAGAATCAAATCTAAGCTAAAACAGAGCTTACCGAAGATTAGACATTTATCAATTATAAAAAAAAAGATAGGTAGTTTGATGAATCTCAACTGTTGTATTTCATATTGTATTAGAAATAGTATAGTGTGATAATATAGTATGTTTCCATCAATGCCAAAGGGAGAGACTGATGACATGTAACTGATTGAATGTTTGATAATGTTAAGTTGAAGATAATGCAAGACATTAAATCAGTTAATGGTTTGTATTGTCATTGATGTCAACTTGATATCATCTGAATGGCCATGCACATAATGCCAAAGACTTCAGAGAATCAATGGAACAAAGGTTATGCTTTTAGCAATGCATAAAATTCAAGTACTCACTGAGTGACAGATACCACCGACGGAGTGCACACCATCGGTAAAGGCAAAGAAGAAAAGTCACAGTGATACCCGACGAACAAAAGACAGTGTTACCCAACAAAGTAAAACCACAGGATGCTCGACAAGTATAAATATGATGATGCCCAAGGAACAGAGATCCCAAAGCTAACTGGAATCATACCGACAGAACTGTCAGTTGTCACCGATAACTAACTACAGAGATGACCGACGGAACAAAGAGTTTAGAAAATGACAAAATATCTAGCTAGCAAAAGCTAAAGATAGAATTAACTGGTAATTTTATTTGTTTTATTTGACTAGAGTTAAGTGATTGATTTAAAGAATATTTGTACAGTTGGCAAGAAGATAACTACGAGACAAAATAGGAGTTATGTTTTAAATCAAATTGGCTGGATTGTTTTTCATGCCAAGAATCAAGAATCAAGAAACAATGAATATCATGTCTATATAAGAGACAAGCTTGATTCATTTACGGATGGGATTAAGGGGAGTGAATAGAAAGAGGATGCTGAAGAGAAACTAATGAAGAATAACTTCATACAGTCCTGATCAATCAAGCTGAAGGAGAGCTAAAGAATTCTGTAGATACCGACGAACAGTGAAGCACAACATCACAGAGTAGAAAGTGCGAAGCACAAAGAATTGAATTGATACATTGATCAGATAGGTAATGTACTTAAATAGATCTAAAAATCTTCAATTCAAAGTTGCATTAGAAATAGGTCATAGTGTTTCAGTTTAACAATTGAAGCATCAAGTCTCTTAATAGAGCAGGACTTAACAGTCTTCTATATATTGAGGTATATCCCAAGGAGTGCCAAAAAGGTTGATTCATGAAAGTAGCATTGGACTTTCCCAATACCTATTGACAGTCTAATAAGGAGGTTGATTCAAGGATGGTAGCAATAGATGCCCGATACTAAGTGACAACCTCTATGTATAAAATCCTCTAACAAGGTCACACTTAACAGTGTGTTTGTAACCTTTAACAGGGTTGGCTCCTAACAGGGCTCACTTTAGAAGAGTAAAAATTCAGGGTACCGACCCCAATGGTTTTTCCCTTAATAGGGTTTCCACTTTAAAAATTCATGTTTTATGTGTGTATGATTCATTTCTTCATTGTTTTGTATCTGACATAGTTAACACTGGGTTGATCGGTATACTCTTCTTATTTACTGAGTTTCGGTAAATAGTTATACTACTTATGATCGGTAATCAAGGAGAATAAGGACAGACAAGGAAAACTAACAGACAATTAAATCATTATAAGTATTTCATGGCATGCATCTTGTAGGGACATAATAATCTGAGGTTTATTTTATTGGTGGTTAAATTTTTGAAGGATAAAATTTTGAGGGCATTGATTCACCCCCCTCTCAGTTATTACTAACATCAACTAGTAAGGGTTGTACTAGGTTCCTAAAAGAGGTTACAAAATGAGATGAAAGTCATATTCATATTCTTATGGTCGCAGTGGCACCAGCAAGGATTGTATCGACTCCTAGTTCCATAATGTTCAATGATGAAAATATATCTTTGTTTGCATTTCTTTCGCAAACCTCAAGGACAATAAGTTGCATTGCATTGCATTTTAATGATAGATTAATTTCATGTTTAAAGGATTTTCCTTAATCAAGGGGGTGCAAGTTAATCATGATTATATCATCAATGTTCTCAAATGTCTGACTCATCAAATTGGTCAATGCTACATCAAGGATATCATCAATATACATCTGCTCGCCTAGGGGCAACCTCACCATCTGATCAACTAGAGGCAACCTACTTTTGTCGATCACCTATACCTATATCTGCACCTGACTCATATCAAATGACCCTCTTTATCAACCTCACACCATCATCTAATCCAATCCAATCGAATTGAATATCAATCAGTCGAATCATCCAATTGATCATCTAACGTCAATCATTTATCCTATCATCCATTTGCTCATCTTGAGTGCATCAAATTTCTTAACTCTAGATCTTGAGGAAGGAAAATCAATCCATTTGTTTGTCTCTCTAGATCTTGAGAGAGAATTATCAGTTTATCCAATCAATCCATCAACCTACTCTCCTATCCAATTGACATCAATACAACATCAACCAAGTGATTCTGACTGACATCAAGTGATATCCAAACATCATCACCTTATCTATAATTTCAACAACATTTTCTCAATCATAGTTGTTCTCATCAAATTCTCTCATAACCGAGGTATTTTCAAATTGATTTTATCGAAAATGAACCTCAATTTCTCAAACTCAACCAAATAATCCAAACATCATCTTGATTCATTTCCCAAGGGGGCATCATCATATCATCAAATCAGGATTCTGCATCATATCTTCTATCAATTTTGGGGCATTAAAATTTCAAACTTTCATCAGTGGGACATTCTACATCTTATCAAAATTAAGTTTTGCATCAAGTTCTGCATCAAAGTTTCACATCAGGGTTTTGCATCAAGTTCTGCATCAGGTTTCGCATCAATTAATCTAATCTGGGTTCACATTGAGTTTCATATCAACTTTTGCATCAGTTAATCAATCAGACATCCGTATAAAATCAATGATCAAGACATCAAGTTTTCTTTGAATCAATGCGCTTCGCACATCAATTCAAAGAGGGGCATTTGTAGACACCTAAAATTGACCAGGTGTTTCTTAATCATCCAAATCTGCAAATCTCAGTCAATTGCCCTAAATCTCATCAAAATGCATCAAAATGGATCAAAATCATTAAAATGGACATTTATCAAGGAAATTGGACAAAATCAAATTAAAATCAAAGGATTAAATAATCATAAAATCAAATAATCAATTTCAAGCCTAAAAGGGATCAATCAAACTTATATAATTAATTTTAATCAATTAATTGTATAGTTTTAAATCAAAAATCAAATTCAACCTATTCCCCTACATGGCTAACTTAATTAATTCATGGAATTCAATAAATCCTAAATATCTTTCAACATAATTTGAGCAACTATTAGTAATTGAGAACACAAAGCACATGGATCACCCATAACTTTGAATCTCAATCACTCATTTTCAAGATTGAATCTCAATCACTCAAATTTTCTTCTTGTCTCACCCTTTGAGGAAAACCATTTAAATTGTCCCCCTATTTGAAACCATCTCAAATCCTTTCACCTAACTAAGGCTTAATCATGGTCAATTCACTCTACCCCCTACCCTTGGGAATTTGTTATAAATACAAGCCATTTTGTAAGCATAAGGGATCCTAGAAAATTTGAATGCATAGCATCATTATTATAGGCAATTTGTTAGCAATTGAGAGCATTTTGATCATTTTGAGAAGCAAATTATTGATTTTAGGAAATAAATCATGAGCATTTGAGTTGCAAAGCACACACATCTTGAGAATTTTAGCTAGATTTAGCCATTTTGTATCAATTTTCTCATTCTAGGATTGTCCTTGAGAGAGATTAAGGCTGAGAGATCTTTCAACAAAGCTTAGTTAGAGAACCATGAGATGTCATGAATTTAATTACAATTCTAAGGCTAAATTGTTATTTTATTTCCATAGAATTGTAGTTGTTAATCCTAATTTCATGAAGGTGTAATTTCTCACACACACATGGCTCTAGAAAACTTGAAGGAACAATGGGAGAAAATGATGGAAGACATGAAGTCTTCACACACTCACATTTTTTATAAGCTATAAGGTATAGACCTTTTCCCTTAATATCAAAAAAGGGGGAAAATGATATGTATATGTATTGTACAAGAGGAAATATATAATATATATAGATAGGCGGAAAACTATACAGTACTATTGGAAAAAAGGGGAAAATAATGCTATACCGGCATATACATAGGGGGAGTCATGAAATGACTAAGGATTATATATGCTGTACATACTTAACATTTTGTTAGTATTTTGCACATATCAGTTTTTGATACTAATGTCAAAGGGGGAGATTGATGACATTAATTTTCCATTAGTATGCAAAGAACACTTTTGGTAAGCATACACCGAAAGACAGGACAAAGAGAAAACAAAAAATGAAGATACAAGAGATCACCAAAAATGGCTAAGTACAAAGAAAACCGATGACACAATTTTGTGTGTACACCAAAAATACAAAGTGTAAAGGATAAAGAGAAACCTGACAAAGGAACCCAATGTGCAGGATATAGTGCAACCCGAGACACAGTTAAAGAGAAAACTGAGAGAATAGTTCAAGCAAGGAACCTGAAAGACAGTCAACTAACTTCGGAGCATAACCGACCGTTAGAAATTGAAAGTCAGTTGCAGCCCGCAAAAAGTGGATCTAACTTCCACGTCAGATAAAATAGTCTTATTCTATTTATAGAATCTTGATTTGTTTTTAAAACCATTTCTTTAGGGACAAGAAACATGAATGTAAGTGCTTTAATCAGTCTAACTAATTTAAAACACATAGACTAGGAGAACAAGGTAAAGTTGTAAACTTGATCTTAGAGTTAACATTGTTTTTCGTGAAACATGATGAAGTCAATCCATCTTATAAATAGATGATGCAATCATTCATAATACATGTGTGAATATAGAAGAGAGGATGAATGAATCCTACGAGCACATCTATGGATCAGATTGAAAGTTTCAAGAACCAGAACAACAAAAGGTGAATTTGGTTATCAGAACCAAGAACAGAGGCTACTGAGAATCAGAAGTATTATTCAATCACATTAGGTGATAATCTTACTCATGTAATCTTAAATGGATCTATATAAGAAATAGGAGATTGCATATACTAGGTCAAATTGTAATTTTCTATCATTCTAACAAGTGAAGCAAAGTGTAAAAATCCTTTCAAGGAAGGTGGATTTAACAGTCCAACTATAAATCTCTTAATCGAGTGCACACTCAACAGTGTTGCTAAAGCTCCTAACCGAGTAGACTTTAACAGGTCTCCACAGATACTCTTAACCAAGTAGATCATCAGAAGTGATCAAATTGTAAGCCTTAACCAGCCCCTTCCAATCTGTAGATAGTGAAGATTTTGTGGGTGCCATCCCCACCGTAGTTTTTACTTCCTAATAGGAGTTTTCTGCGATATCATATCTTGTGTTATGTGTCAATTACTTTCATAAATGTTTCTATGAATATTCACATGTATGTTAAGTTTATGAATTGATATAACTCACATCAAGATAGTATAGAACAATTGGTTGGATATACATTTGACAACTTAAAGGTTAATTGATTAAAGGATACAAAATTTTTAGAGGTACTGATTCACCTCTCCCCTCTCAGTACACACTTCCCATTAATTCCAACATTTATTTTTTGGAGCACTTTGGGTAAAAATTGACATCTAGGTTGAATCCAAAATGCCCCAAAACCCCCATTTTCATATAAGACACATCCTATTTGGACACAGTTGAAATTTGGGCCCTCTTTTTGCATGCACAACCCTTGACACATTTTACGAGGCAAAAAGCCACCTCGATTTCCATGTTGCCTCAATTTTTTATACCACCTCAATTTTTGTGCCGCCTCAATTTTCATGCTGTCGAGTTGCATGGAGGAGAGAGAAAATGACAGCCCTATCTTTTTTTAATATTTTTTTAAAACAAAAAAAAAAATATTAAAAAAAATTTATGTTTTTTTCTTTAATAAAAACAAACATGTTTTTTTTTAATATTTTTTTAAAATAAAAAAAATATAAATGATTTTTTTGTGTTTTTTTATTTAAAAAATATACTTTTTTTTTGTTTTCTTTTTTTTCAAAAAAGAAAAATGTTTTTTAATTATTGTTTTTATTATTATTTTTCATTAAAAAAAAAAAAATTTGCCAACTTTGGTGGGAAATCTGGAGGCAGTCCAGATTTGGAGGGTTTCGCCAGTTTAGCCGGGCTCTGCCATCTTTGGCTGAGGTTTCTTCCGGTTCATTTGGTTTTTGACCTACTGGTGGTTTTTTGCTCATAACTTGAGCAAACAGAGGTATTTTTCGCCAAACGAGATATCGACGGAAAGCTGGTTCCGAGGCCATTCTTATTTTTTCAATTTGGTTATATTATTTTTCTGTCTTACAGGGTTTTTTTCAGTCAAATTAAAGGTTCCATTTTTTGCTCTAGTCACTATATCTTTCTCCTCCGGACTCCTTTTTTCTACTTTCGCATGGCGTCGAAAAGTTGCTTATCTTCTCCTTTCTTCTTCTATGGGTCTCCCACCCAGAATTTGATCCATGTATCTTTTATTCATTTTTTTGCTTTATGGCATTCTGGTGGATATCTTGGATGCTTCAGGTCTTGGGATCGTTTCCTTTTCTGAATATTGTATACATCCTTTCTGTAGCATTTCTTTCAAACGCACTGAGATAAAGTGTCATCTTGCATGCTTAGGATCCGTCACATTTTGTGTTATTTTGTACTCACACTATATTATAAAGTGCCATGGGGGGTTTGATGTTTACCTTGTTTGTTATCTACCTTTGTCAAGTGAGTGTTCCTTTCACAACATTAGCCTCATTATGTGTGTCCAGTGAGTGTTTCTTTAATGACACCATCCTTTATTTGTGCGTGTATGTTCTTCATCATGTAGTGTTTCTTGGCAGTCTATTTTAATGTACCTGTCATGCCTCTCCCTTCTCAACATTATGGGGGGTATCTCTTTTTGGTTCTAATGCTTCCTTGGTTCAATGGAGTGATCTATGTATTCAGTATTTGTTCCTATGCACTAGGCAGATGCAGTGGCTAGGTACCTATGCATTTTGGTGAGATGGATCATTTACCATATGGACACTCTTATTTCATTCATGTTTTGGAGGCATTCTTCCATCTTCGATTGATCATCTCTTCAGGCTTTGTTTACAATCTTCTCTACTTGATCATGTTCTATTATAATGGAGGTTCTAGCAGTTATTTTTTGATAGTGTTTATATATTCATGCTTCAGAGGTGTTCTACATGTTCTTTCTTTGTTCCTATTTTTCTGGGATATTCTCTAGTTTGGAGGCTTCTTCACTCCTTCACTAGGCTTCATCTCTTTTTGGAGAGGTGTTTTTCCCACTGGGTTTTCTCCTTTTCTCCTCTTTACAGAGATTTTTGTACTTGGGTACCTCATCAGGCCTTATTGTCGGGACCCATTTTCCTACTTTAAGTAGTTGTTTCTAGGGTTTTAGCTTCTCCCTAAGTTTATCTTAAGGGGGGTGTTAGAGTAATAAAGTGATTCTACTTATTAATTAAATCATATTGATTTAATTATTAAGTCACTTATTATCTCTATTTCACTTAAGCTAAACCTTAGGCATATAATAATTAATTCTTTTATTAATTATTATTATGGGTATGTGCAAGATCATGAGGGGCCAAAAAGTGGCGATTTGAAAAAACTTTTCACTCATCCAAAAGTGCATGAAAATGTTTGTTGACTTTTTAGTAGGCCTGGGTGTCAGTACACCTAGGCAAACCTAACACCAAAGCACAAGCCTAAAAACCTGTGGCATAAATCAAAACCCGGGAGCCATTTTCCTCATTTCTCTCATTGTTTTAGGATTGGAAAATGGCTTGATATATCCTATACTCAATTTTTTCAGGTACCTGATTTCTCTAACAACAAATTTAACTCCACAGTATATACGGTAAGTAAATTCTTGGTATATTTTGATTAATTTATTTCATTTTGATGTTAAATAAAGTTTTTTGGTTGAAGTAGGGTTTTGTACTATTTTTTTAATAATATATGAAATCAATGTGAAATTTATATTTATATTTTATTTAATCAGGCATGGCTGACAATAATGAAGAAAATAACCCTCCCCCACCAAATAACGATCCCAAAATAATCCAGAGCCACTTCAAAACCATCGATCTTTAGAGGATTTGATACAAGATAATTTGAACACTATACGGGGCTTCCAAAACACATATCAGAATATACCTACATCAAGTCCCATACTTACCACCCTAAATACTATTGTTGAAAATATTGACACACTTTGGCAACATAATGCTTCTCTTCACTGGCGTGATGATATCCATGCCCAATTTTATGATGGGCTTGACCATGAGGGGGTTGTTGCCCTTAATATAACTAAAGAAGATATATCCTCCCTTTTTATGAATCCTAAAACCGGATTAAAAGTTGACCCCAAAAGCCCAAATTATCAATTAAATGGTGCACAAACGATGCAATGTGTACACTCTTTTGGGATCGCTGGTGGATATTTTTTGATAAACCACCCGATAGCAATTTGGATCTCCCTTTCTATTTTATAAAAAAATTATATGCTGAGTTTGTGCTTGGTCACAATGTAAATTATTGGAGCATGAGGCCGAACATGGGCATAGGTGGAGGATCTCTTCAGACTAGGCCATTTGCCCAGCGCAAAAAGGCCACTACCTTTGTCCCCCACACTGATTTTGCACCCCCTCCTCCAATGCAGCATCTCGATATCATTGTAGAGGCTACCTCAAAAAGTATTAGAGCTATTCACACACTGAGTGATTTGTTGATCATGAAAACTAGGTCATTATTTCCTCTTGGTGTGGATGATGTTCGCGCATCAACATCTGGTAGCAGTTCACATGTATGTGTGCCCCATACTTGCATTATGTACAAGAATTTGTGCCTCAAACCGCTTATTGATGTCGATACATATCAGTATGTTATTGATGAGGAGGATACATGAGAGGCAGCTACAGAGGCTACAACACCTCATGGACCATCTGTGTCTCATGAGAGTGTTGATGAGGGGTACGTAGAGCCATGGAGTCATGTTGCTACGGTAAGAGTAAACATTATAAATATATTTGTCACGTGACTTATTTAATTTAAAAATAATTTATTTATTTAGATTAGTTTTAATGACTGCATCCACTTGTGTATATATATTTGGTCCATTTATCTTCAGTCAATGATAGAGGAGGAGTTGAGACAGGTGGATGACTCCACAATTTCAGCCATTTCATTTGGTCTTGACACCTATATGGTATATTATAAATTATGTGCCCATTATTTTTTTTTATATCATTTGGTGTACATGCTTAAATCTCTATCAATTAGAGCAATAAAATTCATACATTTACTAATATATTGTCATCTTATTGTACTCTTGCAAGTATCAACTGATGTTAGAGGGGGCACGAGGGGGTTCTTTCTTCATGTGTCGACAAATAAAAGGTAATTAATTGTTTAAGATTAATTATGCATGCATATTTATGTCACTTGTGTGTAGTAATAAATATTTTACATGCACTTTATTGTATAGGGTGTGGCTCTTGACGATGTTCCGACACAGGTTTGGGATCCTAGGCTGACAGGCATCTCAATTCGGAGTGATAGCCTAATTGTACGTAGATTTACATATTGTTATTTGTATTTTATAACCAAGGTTGTTATGATGAATTACATTTATATATAATTGACTATCTTTTTTACTCTCATAGGTTACTCCTAGTGTGAGGGAGGCCCCACGAGAATCTTTCATATCTTTGTTGACCCAGCCCACTATTCCAGAGGAGAGATCAGCAGACGTTTCATCAATCAATTTGTAATTTTATTACGCTATCATCCTATTTTGTAAATTTATTACTCTATGTTTCACCTTGGGCCCCTTGTGAGACCTACACTAGACTGTTATAGTTTACTATTTTGTTTCCATGCTTTCAGTAGTTATGCTTTGACATACTTGACTATTAGCGAGACTTTTCATACTTTTGAGGATCGGTGGAATCCTGTGTTATATATTCAGCACCTGATTTTTTAATCAGGGTACTTTTAAGATGTTTATGTTCTGATTTAGTTTCAGCATATGTTGATGTTTTATATGGGTCTAAATATATAAATGTAATATGATGGAAATGGTTTAGGAAACCGATGCTAGGATGTTTCAGTTCTAAATGTAATGTGGTTTATATGCTTACATATGTTATTGACGTTATGTTATGTTTCATATCATGTTGTGTTGGATCTACTGATGTGTGCATTGAGTGTGCAGAAAGAGTTGACCCTGGATCTAAATCGGGGACCCAGTACTAGAACCTATGTATATACCTGTGCTTACCAAGGTCCTATCTATATAAAGAGACACGGACCTCATTGTTATGTGTTTATTTCATGAACGTGGTTTGCATGTATGTTATTAAATTAGTAAATGTTCATGTTATTAAGTCATGTCTAATGTTTTAATTTAATGTGCCAAATTTGGCAAGTGTTGC
>MU223639.1:281800-301788 GCA_018584345.1 Thuja plicata
AATATTTAATGTAAAATGTATATTATATAATATTTAATATATAATAGATATTATATAATATTTAATATATATAATATATAATCTAATATATAATTTTTGATATATAATATATCATATGAAGGATGGAGAAATGGGAGGGAGAAAGGGGTTGGAAAATAATTAAGAGGGAGAAAGGAGAGGGAAATTTTTAAAATCAAAATTATGTTGGCCTTTTCGGGTACCCGATTAGGCTCGGTATTGCATTGTACACCAAACCTACATGGTCAACTCTACAAATGTCACAAAAACATGTTTTCCTTTGTTTCTCTGAGTTCCTGACTTCGATCATGTAGCTGACGAATTTTTTTTCACCCAAATTTGATCAACAAAAAGGGTATCTTAAGGAGATTATCAGCTTTCTATCGATATAATTGCTATCAAATTTCAAATTCGGTAAGTAATTATTAGTTATTTTCTAATTGAGTTATCTCTAAAGTGTTGATTTATATACTAATTGAAAAATGGCTATAACTTTCAAACTGTATAACATTTTTGAAATCTGAAAAAATGTGTCACATTCTATGCTTCGCCTACTATAAGGGAATTTTTTTTTTGAATTTTGTAAACTTTTCAATGAGTTAAGGTGGTTAGACATGGGAGTTTTTTTTATTCTGAAAATGTTGTAGTAGAAAATTCATAATTAATTATTTTTTTAGAATAAATTACAAAAAAATATACGTCACATCCGGGCATGAGTCTACTACTTATATGTAAAATCTTATAAAAAATATTATCATTTGATTATGATTAAGGTGGTCAGACATACACCTACTTATTTTTTCCTGAAATTTTTGTACTACTGCATTGAAATCTATACTTTCCACCAATCATATTAATTTGTTTTCAGAAAATACCTAGTAGTTTAAAAACTACATTCAATTTCCTATAGATTCTATTCTTGATACTTTTTGATATTAGGTTGATAGCTAGTTAAAATTTTCACGTCAAGTTGACTAACCCTAATTTGCTGATTTTTCATTGCCACTTAAGGGCATAATTTGGCCCCTCATGATCTTGCATAGACCCTTATGCAACCTATATTTTTCCCCTTTAGAGTTTCAATCACCTTCATAAGATTTGATCTATTTATATTTTGAATTCCCTCTCTGAATGAATATTTTTGTTGGAAATAATGAAATGGTGTACTGAGAGGGGAGGGGTGAATCAGTACCCTCAAAACTTTTATCAATTAACCTTTATCCTTTTAGTAATCAACTGTATTACCAACCATATATGTTATTGTATCTTTGTGTATGTTATATCAAATCATTAAGTTAATTATCATGTAAAACATTCATAGAAACATTCATGAAATGTATAGACACATGACACAAGATTTGGTAACATAGAAAACCCCTGTTAGAAGGTAAAAACTGCGCTGGGGATGAAACCCACAAAGCTTCACTATCTACAGAATGGAAGGGGTCAGTTAAGGCTTACAATTTTGATCACTTCTGATGATCTACCCTATTAAGAGTATTATGTTAAGACTGGTTAAGGTCTACTCTGTTAAGAGCTTTAGCAACACTGTTTAGTGTGCACTCGATTAAGATATTTACAAAGGATAGTTAAATCCACCTTTCACAAGGATTTCTTCTATTTGCTATACTTTTTAGAATGTAGTCAAAAATATTCAATGACCTGAGTATGTGCAATCTACAATTGTTGATTACAGATCCAATAAAGATTACAAGTATAATTATCACCTATTGTGATTGATCAATACCTATGTTCTAGTCGGTAGCCTTGGTTCTTGTTCTTGATAACTGATTTCATCCTTGGTTTTTCTTCTACATAAAACTCTTAGTCTAGTCCATAGATGTGCTCCTCAGCTACAATCATCATCACACACATGTGTTCTGATAGATTCCATATCTATTTATACAATGATTTGACCTAAATGAGTTTCACGTATTACAATGATAACTCTATGATCGAAGGTTTGCAACATGACCTTGATCTCCTAGTTTGCATGTTTTCAATCAGTTAGACTGATTAAAACAATTACAATTACATTGCTTGTCCCTAAATAAATGGATTTAAGGCTAATAGAAAAGCTAAATATAAAACAAAAGTATTTTATCTAACATGGAAGTCAGATCCACATTTCTTGGGATTCTAATTGTCTCTCGGTAGACTAGTGCTCAGGTTTCTCTTTGGTTTGTCGGGTTCCTCTGTCATCTATTCTGTCGGGTTGCATTGTACTCTTCTTTTCAGGTTCCTCTGTCAGGTTTTCTCTGTCAGGTTACTCTGTCGGGTTCCCTTGTAACATTTTTGGTTTGCACTGTGTCATCGGGTTTGCTTGGAAGTTGTCTATCGGGTTGCACTAATCTTGACTTTTGGTGTTGGTGTTACCGACGGTTTCAAAACTATTTTTCCTTTCATACTAATGACAAAAAAATGTCTTTACTCTCCCCTTTTCACATTAGTATCAAAAACTGATATGTGCAAATACTAAAATATTTAGTAATGTACACCATGTGTTCACTTGGTCATTTATGACTCCCCCTATGTATATGTCGGTATAGTATATGTATATACACTTATCATCTCCTTTATACATATAATTTTCCCCTTTGTACCCTATCAATTTCCTCCTATATATATCACTTTCCCCCTTTCTTGATAGTAAGGGCAAAGGTGTAATGACTTACAGCTTTTCAAAAATGTGGGAATGAGAGTTGTTCATGTCCTCCATCATCTTTTCCCATTTCTCTTGTAGGTGTTCAAGTGCCATTTTCTCTAATGTGATCCTAGAGTGCATATCATAGATTTTGTCGGTGAAAGACATATCTGGGGTGGCTATCAATTGCCTTGCCATTATCATATGCTTCTATAGTAGTGTCAGATTTGGTAAAAGTGGAGCCTGTAGCTCGGTTACCTCATCCCTAAAATTTGATTCTTCCTCTTGGATTTGAAGTCTCAACTTCTTAGCTTCCATTACCTTTTCATATTGCAACTATATTGCATTTTCTATTGTTGAGAGAATTTGAGCACTAGAATTAAGATCTGCATCTATTTGTGTAATCTTTTCACTATTCTCCTTAGTGAATTTCTCTAAAGTGCTTAACTTTTGAATTAAGGCTATTGCTTCTAAAATGATAGGTTCTAACTCACTTAATTTTTTATACAGCTTCACCTTGTTCTCTACCACTTCTTGGCTGATTTTCTCTGTTAATTTATGCTGGTACTTCTGCTCTGCTCATTCTTCAATTTCTTTTTCTACATCCACATTCTGTGATTGGATGGCATCGTTAAGAATGGTAAGTTGTTCAAGGATTGGGGCATTGTGATCAACATCTATGTCAGGAAAAATCTGTGTTAATATGTCCCTTTTTGTTTGTAGCACTTGTGATTCCTTGTGCTCCTTCCTAAGCTTTTCTTGCATAGCTTTTCACTGACATGTTTCTCCATACTCAATTAGAGATTCATAATCCAATGTACTTGGATCATATTTTGGTATCTCTATTAATTCATCAAGTGTAACTTGTAGTTTGTTTTTCTTCTTCTTCTTCTTCTTGGATATTATATGGGAAGTACCTAAATGTAGCACCATAGAAAGATCCTTTGCTTGGTCAGATGTACTTGATGAAGGATTTGGTGGTGTTGTGTCTTTTTCCTGCTACTTGGTATCTACCTGTTGGTTGGGGGTGGATTTCTCCACATCAACCTTCAGTTTATCTGCAGCATCTCCTTCATTATCCTTAGGAGTAGCATCATCTTTCTTCTCTTCTTCACCTTTATCTTTGTTCTCTTCATCTGTTCCTTTTGGTTCTCCATCTAGAACATTATGTTCATCAATTGTATCTTTTTGTTCATCATTACCAAGTTATCTTTGGGTATGCTTGCATCAGGCTCGGGTGAGTTATCCTTTTGTGATATTATGTTAATAGCTTGTATTAACAATGGAATTTGGCCTAATATATTCACCTGTGTAGCATCTATTGTTGTTTCTTGTTCCTCAATTTGGTCTGGGGCAATAGTGACATCTTCATCTTTCTTTATCTCAACTGCAGGATCTTCTCCGGTAATGTCAATGATAGTATTATCAGGTCATGTTTCATCTGTAGTGTCCATATCCTTTTTAGTTGTTGTGTTCAATGCTTGTTCATTTATGTCCTCATCAATTATAAGAATATGTTCAGGGCTTGATTTAGCCTGATCTTCTTCATTGTGTGGCTTGTCGGTGAGAGCTAATTATGGCTCGGGGCTTGTGTCCTTTTTAGGTACATAGGGTATCTTTCTCCATTCATCCTCACTTTTTCTTTCAAGCTCAATTAGATGTCCATGTAGCACTTTGTAGGCTCTTAATTTTGGTGAGAACCTGTTGGAATTTTGCTTCATCATTTCTTCAATCTCTTCCATCTTAGATTCAAGTGGCATAACTGAAACTAGGGCTCTTTCCCTTATTTGTTTCTCTTTCTTTAGTGCATATGTCCACCTTGCGGACAATCTATTAATAAGTTCTTGTGGCATCTTATCTTCAAATTATATTGGTACATATTTGAATACACACATTGTTGTAATGATTGCCTCTTCTAATTTATCCTTGTCCTCGGGGTCCAAAGTTAGTCATTTTCTAATATTGGGGTCAGTTATTGAACCTGACTTAATAATTGATGCACATATCTCATCAATTGCGGTAGGGAACTTATTCTTAACAGGTTGTTCATCCTATTCAATGTCATCTATGTCTTCCTTAGTTCTGAGGAACTTTCTTGCTTTTGTTGGTGCCTTTTTCCCTGTTTGAGGCTTCCTTTTGTATGTCCTTACTTGTCCTTTCTTGATCGGTGAAGGAATTGCATCCTTTGTTGTCTAACTTTTGGTCCTAGATGCAGTAGTAGTCCTAGGTTTCTTTGGTGGTGGTGGTGGTGGTGCATCAGACTCTATAGATTTAGAGTCACTCAAATTTTCATTTTCACCGACAGGTGACTTTCCTTCAGTGTCATCCTTTTGTTCAAACTCCTCGTCATTTACCGACAACTTTTTCTTTAGTGTCTTGATCATTTTGTCCTTCTTCCTATCAATATTTTTCACAACTAAGCATATTTTAATTCTTTCCTTGGCTTCTTCATAGGTTCCAAACCTAGGTTGTGATTTTTCCAATGGCTCATTAATCAATGCTTCAATAGCAGTGGTGGCTTGATCTATGTTGACCTCATATTCAAGTGGTGCCAACCATGTTGTCCTCGATATAGCTGGTTTGATATAGGTGTAATCAGTGTCCAACATAAAACATATATCAATTTTATACTTTTCCACCGGTTGTTCTAGAATCCTTATTCTTTTCTGCATTCTTTCCTTAAATCCAGTGAAGTATTCATCCATAAATGATACAAAGTTGTCACCTAGTGACTTGATGAAATCATTGATTTGTATTGTCACTGGTCGAGTGGTCTCCTAGTTGACATTTCCTATAGATGGAAAGAAGTTCTAAAAGTATAAAAATGTCACATTAAGAGTGATCTGAACTTACATGAATTGGACTTTGTGGACCTGATTGTCCCCGTGTTTTCATCCAATTACTTCAGTAGAAGCTCAGATAGATCCAATTGCAGACCTTTCTTGACAATCTTATAAGTAGTGTCAACTGCTCCACATGCTATGTTGTTTAGCCTACTGGATTGATATATCTTGTAGCCTAGTGCACATGCACCAAACTTGAGTTCTTGGTTGGTGATGGTGTTAACCTTCAATCCTCTATTTTCCCAAACTACTCCTTTACTCTACTCTATCTTGGGATGAGGAGGGTGTTTGAGAGCCTTGACCTTGTTGGTTATAAGATAACCAGTAACAACATGTATCACATCTTTGTTGATCGGTTTTGCCTCATCTAGCCACATCTTTTGGTCGTGCACTCTGCTTAACACTACCTGAATCCACTCGGTCTTGAACTCTCTCGGGAAGATTAGGGAACAATTCACCCCTTTGACCTCTATGTGTTTGTGTTCTTCTTTAATGGTTTCACCTGTGCAAAGCTTCTTGTAAGCTTGATCAACTCCAAGATCTCCTATCTCGGCGATCTTGCAATGAATGTAGGAACATACATCTTTAATTAATAAAACCCTAGGTGTAATTCCAGAGAATGCACCAGCATCGTCGGGTTGCGAGGAAACCTTTGGATAGATTTTATACTTTGGTTCTTCACATGTGGAGTTCTTTATCAAATTCACCTTCTTCTCCTTAGCATTCTTGATCTTGTTTGCACGGGAAGCGGTTGCCATCATTTACGTGAATTTAGGGCTTTTCTCATAAAACAAAATATTGAGCTTGATGATCTTTGTTACTTACTTTAACCTTTAGTAGCTTCTGTTGTTCAGAATCTGAATGTCATGAGTCTCCTTGGAGTGCTCTGCAATCTGGTCGCTCTGTTTTCGCTCTTCGCTCTGCTTCTTCTCTCTAACTCATTTTGTGAATAATGAGCTCATCTATCACCCTATTTATAGATGATGCCCTAAGTGTCCCAATTAATTCTCTACCCACTTGTTAGGTGTCAAAGACGAAGTTGCTCAGATTACATGCCAACTTTGCTTTTAGTGAAAACGTGATGCTCGGGGCAAGTGTCAACAAACTCAACTTTTTACATGTTTACTGATAGATCTTGATATTATGGTGAAGAAAACAATGTTTTTTACTTGATTACAAACAAATCTTGCATTACATTGATTAACTAGGTTTTCACATGTATACTGACGATTCTCGGTAAGCTTTGATAACTTAGCTTTTGTATGTTGACCGAAGATTTTTGGTATGCATTGACCGACGAGATTGAATTCATAGAATCATAACAAGTAATATCACATAGTGCATCTTTAATCATGCTGGTTTGGAATTTTAACTATGTATAATGGAACTGATGTAAATTATAACTTAGTATAATGCAGTACCATACTTACTTGTTCATCT
This sequence comes from Thuja plicata, assembly GCA_018584345.1. Taxonomy (NCBI): domain Eukaryota; kingdom Viridiplantae; phylum Streptophyta; class Pinopsida; order Cupressales; family Cupressaceae; genus Thuja; species Thuja plicata. Next base: position 288,746 of record MU223639.1, read on the forward strand.
TAGGTGAGGGTGGTGATGTCACCAGATCCATTGGATAAGGTGTCACCACTTGTATTGCTTGGTCTAGCTTCATCAGTGTTTGTATCTTTCCTCCACATTTTGTTTCTCATCTTCTTGATGTCTTTAATGGTGTTTCCATTGGAAAAGGTGCTAGTCTCTATCACTCAATCTCTGCAGTCCTTGCTTAGATGACCAACTTTATGACACTGTAAGCATGCCATTCCAGGGTTAGTCCAGCTCCTAGACTTTCTCATCCATTTTCTCATGCATTTTAAATCTATGTGTCCAAATATTCCACATGTTGTGTATTTTTCCCATGTGTTGTAATCTAAAACATATGAGTTGCCGACTCTTTTCAATTGATAAGCATTTTCTTGATCTTTAGGCTTCCATGCTTGCTTTTTCTTCTTCCTACATTCAAGAGATGTGTGCCCATGCATTTTGTAAGTAGGACAGTATTTTTCCATGTAAGTTTACTTCTTTGGTTGTTTCACCTCAGATTTACATTCATATGCTTTATGTCCTTTTTGTTACATTTATAACAATCTCCTATGTGTTAGCACTGTATATTGAAAAAATTTCAAATTCCAAGCTTTGGCAATTTTCCCACGTCTTTTGGTTCAAAATCCATGTCTCTTCATGCCAAAAATTCAAATTGTGGTTGTCTTCAAAATGCCTTTTTTCAAGCTTTAATCACGCAGTCGCGCTGGCTTTTAAAGTGTCTTTTTAAGTGAGCGAGTGAGCAACGAGTCATTTTGGGTTGAATCACGCAGTCGCGATCATGTCTTGATGAGCTAAGTTGGCAGTGCGAGTGAGAGAGATGGTCATTAAAGTGTGTTAATCACACAGTCAAGATGTCTTTTTGAGGTCAGGTTATTAGTCAATGACTGAGTGATTTGAAAAAAATTATTTGTCGTTCACTCGTGAAGGTTTGAGTCTTTTGTTAAAATGACTCGCTAGAGCGGATAAGTTTTGGTGTATTGCGCAATCGCGGTGGTCTTATGTCTTTAGTTTTTGGGTTCACGGTTGAGCGAGAAGTATAAAGTGAAGTCTATTCACTCACTTGGGTTATATTTTGTTCATATCTTTTGAGCCTGCAAGTGTATGAGGATGTCAGGTCATAGGTGTCGCTCACTCGTTTGAGTTCTAACTAATGTTATTTTTACAGTGCGAGTAAGCGATGGATTATGTTTTGGTTATCAAATGGCTCCACTCACTCATTCGTGCAAGAGGTTTTCAAGGTTTTAAGATGTGCAAGTGCGTGACTAAAGAAATCATGTTAAGATCTGCTCACTCGCAGATGATGTGCTGATTAAAGTTTTGAGCCCGCGTGTGCGCGATGAAGGAAATTGGAGGTTGTCGCTCATAAAGGAAGTTAAGTCATAAAAAGATCAGTGAGTGAGCGATTGATGAATTATAAATTTTTTGTGAAGATATCTTCTCAATTGCAAAGGATCTAATCATGAAGAATTTTCATTAGTGAGTGTGTGACTGTGAAAAAAGAAAGGTCATCGCTCGCTCGTGGATAGTTTTGAGGTGAAATGTTTTGCAGTGCGATTGAGCAACCAAGTAAAAAGTGCATAAAGAAAATGACCATCACTCACTCATGGAGGTAGAAAAATAAATCAAAAGGTCATAGCAACTGTGCGACTAGCAAATGATTCATGATTTTTTTGAGTCATCACTCACTCGGGCACATCCAAGCATGATGATAAAGAGATCAGCGAGTGCATAATCAAGGAAGGATTAAGCAATTAAATTTTACTCACTCACTCTCACGGGTTTAAAAAAAGTGAAGTGTTGAGCACTGAGTCCATGACTGATATAAGGACTAGTGTTGTCACTCACTCGCACAAGTGTAAATGCAAAGGATAAAGAGGTAGCAAGTACGTGATTGCTAAGTAACAAAGTTTCTATCTAGGCCATCGCTCAGTCGTGAATAACATAACCTCAAGCAAAGAAGAGACTGTGAGTACGTGACTGGTTCTAAGGAAAGGTCTTTTCACTCACTCAAAAGCACAAATTTGAATGTAAGAAAAGGATAGAGAGTTAGTGACAAGTTGACAGGTGGCTCATTCCAGGCTTATGAAAGCAAAAAGAGAAAAAGTGAGTACTCTTGTCCAGCAGGGATCAAACAATGTGAATTAATGGCAGCATTAGTTACAGAGAGATGATTGTATGACAAAACAAGTGTGATAATTTGGCATTCAAGTGGACAAGACACCGATTAGATGGCTATAAATCTAAATGATTGAGCTTGATTTTGTACAACTCTCATTTATGCCTTGAAGATTTTGCTTGAAAGCAACAGACCTTGTTTTTCTGAGATAGAAGTTTGAGAAAGAAATATGAGTCAAGCTACTACCAGTGTGGCCTAATAGGGGTCTGAGAAGAAGAAAGTTACAACAAAGAGGTATGTGGAAGAATTTGCTGAGTTATTTCCTAGAACATTGAATGCAAACAACACCAATTGAGATGAATGGAAGGATAGATGGTGCCAGTGCAGAAATCCTGTCACTCCAAATTTCTCTGGTAATACTCTGTTCCATTACTTCTGGAATAATAGGGTCAAAGTAGTTCCTATTTTTTATCCCTGGGAACTAAATATGGCAAAGTTGATTGTGCCTGATATTTACGTTGATATAGGCCTAATTAAAGAACTTGTTAAAAATTATTGCCCAGTAGCTAGCGAAATCAGAAAGAAAAACAAAGAAACCTTAGTATCCATAGTTAGGAGATCAGTAGTAGAGGTCTTTTGCATCACTGGTACATTATGCATAGAGATTGAGTTGGAAAAAATTCAGGCAAATTACAAAAAGAGGGAATTTGGATAGGAATTTGGTGAAAGTCCCAAATAACCTTAAACCGCCTTTTGACTTATCCCTCTTTCACCATTATATAAAATGCATAGTATATGGCCTAACTAGAGTGTTAGGTTTTGATGGAGATTCAACTATACCCCAGGACATGCTCATGATGGCCATGAATATCCAGCACTCAAAGGTCAATACCGATTATGACTATGTGGGATACATAGTTGAAGCCATACATGCTGCATTGGTAGAAATATAGTTAGATGTCCCTGTACCAACCTTTAAGCATTATTCTCATTTAATGTGTATAATTATATATTTTAATAGGGAGTATGTGGATAAAGAGCTTGAATTGTTTATTTCAAAATATGGTGTCAGTGCGCCAATCCAAAGGTGGACCCAGGTATGGGACAGTTCATCCATGAATTCATCTTTTGTATGCTTTTGTAATTGGATTGTGGATCCAATTTTTGATTTACTGGGGACAAATAGGGAGAGGTTTCCAATTGAGGTTAGAAGAGTCTTAAGACCTTGGGAATTTGTTCAAAATTGGCCAATTACTCGCAACTGGGGTGATTTTTTCTTGTTTGACTATATTACTGTCATAAGGGTATATGGTTGTACACAACCACCTCACATTCTCCCTAAGTTTGTCCCTCTTAGGGTTGCCTTCTTAGAATTTGTTTGGAAAATTACTTCGGTTGACAAAGAGTTTTTAGAGGGACATAAAAAGGGTACTTTTGTCCCTAGGTTATGGGTGGGTTTTGATTTCTCTATTGGGAAGAGATTCTTTGATCTGATCAATAATTTCCTAAAGCAGTATAGAATGTCTTCAGCAATTGCTAGGTTCTGTGATCTATAACTATTTGTGAAAATAGCATTGAAGTCTATGACTCCTTGGCAAAAAATTAGAGATCATGAGCCACTAGATGATGAAGATATTGTGAGAAACAAGTTGGATAGGCATGAATTCCAGGAGAGGAGAAGGAAGTGGAAATATATTCTCAGGGAAGAAGCTGATTGGAAAGAATTGGACAAGACTTTTTCAGGTTTTTTCCCTGACCCCCATACTTACAAAGAATGGAGGAGATGCTTAAGTCTTATGATACATTAATGGCACAAGTACCACAGTTCAGTGTTGAAGATGCACAATGCCAAGGATCTCCTCTTGTTGTTGCACTGCATGATCAGGAGCATCAAGAACAATAGGAAGAACATCACCAAGAAGAAGAAGAGGTTGGTGAAGAGGCTACTTCTGCTAGAGAGCCACCCAAGAAGAAATAGAATATAGGGCACAAAATGGTGCAGGACAAGAAGAGCTTGGCCAAAGATGTAATAACAGAGCATGGAAAGTATTTTCAAAGATTAAAAAGGCAAATGCAAAAGGAGCCACAAGATAAAGGTCAAGGGGATAACTATATGGTGTTATTTGGAGAAGCTGATGAGAGGGTAATGATGGCAAATGGATTCATGAAAGATGATGAATTCATAAAATATGAAGAATTCAAGAGCTTATTAATCAAAATGAAGAAAAAATATTTAAGGAAAAGCATGATCACAGGTGAAGGGCAGGAGGAGAAAAATGAGGAGATTATGAAGACACTCCAAGATTATGATCCTAAGAGTGAATTGATCACTGTGGATCAGGCCAGACTACTGGTATAGAATAGTGGGGTATTGTTGATGCCAGATTGGGACTTACAGTCCACTTTTATCATTGATCAGATCAGGACGCAAGAGGACCCCTTAATGAAGATAGAGGTTGATATTTATGAATTATTGAAAGGATCAGGATTTGATTAGGAAATGAGGGCAGAAAAGATGATCTAGAACTTGCAAAACACCAGTGACACTGAGATAGATCAGTTAATGACCCAAGTGTCCTTCATGAATCTAGAAAAAATAGAGGATTTGTAAAAAATATATGAGACAACAGTTGGCCAAATTATGGCCCTGGCCAAAAACCATGAAGAAATAGTGGTTCATAACCACACCTTGGAAGAATAAATAGCGAAATTGAAGGAAGAATTGGAAGAAAGTAAGAATAATGTAGCTCTCAATGAGACATCAAAGGATGAAATAAATGTTGCAGTAGGAACAAAAGAAGACTCAGCACTAGCAAAAAGCCATTCTAGGGAGCTTTCACAGGGACCAAGTATTAATGTTATGACTATCATATTTCCCATACTGCAACATCAAATTGGTGTCTTGAAATAGAAGACTGACATAATACACACATTAAATGGCTCAGTGCAAGAAGCCTCAAAGACAGTAGCTGAAGCCATGACTTTTCTGTAGCCCACTTTCAAGTTCTGGTCAGGAAAGGCCAGAGTAATGGATAAATTGAAGACAACTATCTTGTATAGTGATGAATTTCCTGATAAAGTATCTGACACTATTGAGATGATTAGTGATATAAATGATACTTATGCATTCTTCATTGGAAAAGTTGAGTTAATTGGTAACAAGTTGTAGTTATTTGGTGACTAGTGCCCCCCTTTAATCCCAAATATTTGTGATGAAGTTGGTACTTTAAAGCCACAATCAGATTGGACAGTTGAGTTTGATGGGATATTCAAGGATGAAGAGATGAAGCAGCGCCTGGAGAAAGATACTAAAGCCAATTATTTCAATGAATTAATTGATAACCTCTTCAATGTTGAAATAGATATGGAAAAATTTGTTGCTCAGGCCAAAACGACTGTAGATGCTAGGTGGATGGAAGTTGTTACCAAGTTGGAATAGGAAAAGAATTTTGAGTGGCCCACCGCCAAGGATCTGAATAGGTGGGAAGTGAAGTTGAAAGGATAAGCAAAGATATTTTCAAACTACAACAACAAATTTTGTTCAGATTTTGCCAACTTTTGCCACCTATGTTCTATTGTAATTTTGGCTTTTATGTCAGTTGCAAAAGTTGTTGCAAAGATTTTGTAAATCTTCCCCATGTAGTCTGTAGCTTGTTGCATCCTTAGTTATAAAAGGATTCCAATGTTAGTAATATCTAAGAGGGGGGGGGGGGGGAATCAGTGGCCNAAGAGGGGGGGGGGGGTGAATCAGTGGCCTCAAAAATTTATCCTTTAATCACTAACCACCAATCAAATAAACCTCAGATTATTAAGTCCCTACAAAATGCATGCCATGAAGTACTTATAATGATTAATTGTCTGTCGATTTTCCTTGTCTTCCCTTATTCTCTTTGATTACCGATATGCAGTATAACTATTTACCAAAATATAGTAAATAAGCAGAGTATACCGATATATCCAGAAATGCATATGTGAAATGTAAAACAGTAAAGTAATAAACCATACACACATAACACTTAGATTTTAACATGGAAACCCTGTTGAGGGAAAAAACCACTAGGACCGGTACCCCAAAATTTTCACTCTTCTGAAGTGAGTCCTGTTAAGATCCAACCATGTTAAAGGTTATAAACACACTGTTAGGTGTGACCTTGTTAGAGGATTTTGAACATATAGGTTGTCATTTAGTATCGGGCAACTTAGTTTTCTACCATCCTTGAATCAACCTCTTTCTTAGACTTTCAATAGGCTTTAGGTAAATCTAGTGATACTTTCATGAATCAACCTTTTTGGCACTCCTTGGGATGTATCTCAATATATAGAAGATTTTTAAGTCCTTCTCTATTAAGAGACTTAATGCTTCAATGGTTAAACTGAAACAAAATGACCTGTTTCTAATGCAACTTGAATTGCAAATTTTCAAATCTATTTAAGTACATTACCTCTCTGATCAATATATCAATTCAATTCTTTGTGCTCCACACTTTCTACTTTGTGATGTTGTGCTCACTATTTGTCAGTGTCTATAGAATTCTTTAGCTCTCCCTTAGCTTGATTGATCAGGACTGTATAAATTTATCCTTCATCAATTTCTCTTCAGCATCCTCTTTCGATTCACTCCCCTTCCATGTATATTTGGAATGAATAATGCTTGTCTCTTATATAGACATGATATTCCTTAATTCTTGATTCTTTATTCCTTATTCTTGGCATGAAAAACAATCCAACCAATCTGATTTAAAGCATAACTCTTGATTTATCTCATAGCTATCTTCTTGCCAACCGTACAAATCTTCTTTAAATCAATCACTTAACTCTAGTTGAATAAAAAAATGAAAACAACCAGTTAAGTCTATCATTAGCTCTTTCCAGCTAGATATTTTGTCATTTTCTAAACTCTTTGTTCCATCGGTCAACTCTTCAGTTAGTCGTCGGTTACAACTGCCAGTTCTGTTAGTGTGACTCTAGTTAGCTTTGGGATCTTCGTCCGTCGGGCATCATTGGATTTTTACTTTTTGGGTAACTCTATTTTTAGCTCATTGGGCAACCTGTGGTTTGCTTCATCAGGCAACACTATCTTCAACTTGTTAGGTATCACTGTGACTTTTCTTCTTTGACTTTATCAATGGTGTGCACTCCGTCGGTGTTGTCTGTCACTTAGTGAATACTTGAGTTTTATGCATTGTTGAAAGCATAACCTTTGTTCCATTGATTCTCTGAAGTCTTTGGCATTATGTACATGACCATACAGATGATATCAAGTTGAGATCAATGATAATACAAACTATTAACTGATTTAATGCCTTGCATTATCTTCAACTTAACATTATCAAACATTCAATCAGTTATATGTCATCAATCTCTCCCTTTGGCATTGATGGAAACCAAAATTATATTATCACACTATACTATTTATAATACAATATGAAATACAATTGTTGAGATTCATCAAACTATAAATCTTTGTTTGATAACCGATAAATGTCTGAACTTCGGTAAGCTCTGTTTTAGCTTAGATTTGATTCTTGCAGCTTTCTATTTGCTGATGTGTTGAATCTCCTCTGGTGTCAATTTCTCTCCTTCTGACTGTTGTTCTTCTTTGATGTTTTGTCCTCTTTTCAGCAACTTTCTCTTTGTGTAATCTTTCATACAATTTTCTCCCCCTTAGGATATAATCTATCCCTATTGGAGTGATTTGATAATGGATAATCTCTTTTCCTTTTCTCAGAACAATGTGATAATATGGATAATCTCTCTACCTTTGACAATAATTCCAATCAAATACTGAAACAGTGTTTGTTGCCAATTGTTTTAAATATATGACATTCATGTCAAATAATCATTTTCTTCTTATCCATAATATATTCCTTGAATTTCCCTTATCCATCAGCAATACAACATTATTCTTTGGTGCTTGGTTCTGATATATACCTGTAGCTTTGAAGTTCTTCTCTTTGCTTGCATCAACATTTTTGATATTCTGATAATATATAGGATGATACAACCTTCATTCTTTTACTAACTGGTAGACAAGGGTTTGACTCCTAGTCTCTTTCTCAGGAACTCAAATGTATCTTTGGGTAGTGGCTCGGTGAAGATATCGGCCAACTGTTCTTTTTATTGCACATACTCAAGTGTCACTTCTTTCTCTTGAACTTGCTCTCTTAAATAATGATACTTGATTGCAATGTATTTCGTCTTTTCATTTATGACTAGATTCTTGGAAATGTTTATTGCACTGGTGTTATCACAATAGGTAATCACTGGTTCTAAGATCTTCATATGCATGCCTTCTAGCAGTTGTTTGTTCCATGCAATATTTGAGCAATTTGCAGTAGCAGCAACATACTCTGCTTCTGCAGTAGACTAAGAGATGCATCCTTGCTTCTTACTGATCCATGTGACAAGTCCGTCACCCATAAAGAATGCTCCTCTAGTTGTGCTCTTTCGGTCATCAAGATTTATATCCCAATCAGCATCAGTAAACACCTTTAGTTGAAATTTTCCTTCTCTTCTATACCATAAGCCAAATTCCTCAGTATTCTTTAGATATCGTAGGATTCTTTTCACAGCAGTCATATGTGATTCCCTGGGGTTAGCAGAAAATCTAGCAACAATTCCTACTGCATGTGCAATATTTGGTCTAGTGTGTACAACATACATCATTTTTCCAATCATTGATCTATACAAAGCCTGATTTACTCTTTTTTCTTGTCCTCCTTTGTCAACTTACTTCTAGTAGCCATCGATGTTCCAACTGGTTTGGATTCTTCCATCTTGAATATCTTCAGGACCTCTTTGATGTACTTGGACTGAGTAATGAAAATACCTTCACTTTGTTGAATGATCTGTAGACCAAGAAAGAACGTGATCTCTCCAAATATATACATCTCAAATTCTTTTCTCATCTCATCAAAAAATTATTTGCATAGCATATCATTGCCTCCAAATATGATGTCATCAACAAATATTTTAGCAATCAAAGTGTTAGCACCAGTATCTTCTTTTAAATAAAGATTATTGTTTTCACTAGTCCTTATGAATCCAATACTTATTAGATAGGAATTAAATCATTCATACCAGGCTCTTGGAGCTTGTTTTAATCCATACAAGGCTTTATGAAATCTACATACCATGTTCCTCTTGTCTGTATCTACAAACCCTTCTGGTTGCTCAATGTATACCTCTTCTTCAAGTATTTCATTTGGGAATGCTAACTTGACATCCATTTGATATACTTTTAATCCTTTGTATGCAACATAAGAAAATAGTATTCTCACTCCTTCAAGCCTAGCAATGGGTGAAAATGTCTCTCCATAGTCTATACCTTCCTCTTGTGCATACCCTTTGCATACTAGTCTTGCTTTGTTCCTTGTGACTTCTCCATTCTCATTCATCTTATTCCTTAATATCCATTTTTTACCGATGACATTCTTGTCATCTTGTCTTGGCACAAGTGACCATATTTTTTTCTTCTCAATCTGCTCAATCTCATCATTCATAGAACTTATCCATTCCTCATTATCTAGTGTAGCATTGACAGATTTTGGCTCAAACTCACAAATTAAGCAACTTGAGTTTAAAGACTTACTTCTTTCTCTTGTACCATATTTCTTATCTCCTATGATATGGACCTCTGGATGGTTCTTCATTACATATCTTGCAAGTATAGGTACAGTCCTTTGTCTATTAGCTTGATCATTATTTTGATCTTCATTTTGTTCTTCATCACCTTGCATATTTCCTTGATCATTATCTTGACCGTCGGTATTTGTAGCCTAATGTTCTAGAGGAGTGATTTGTGGCTCAGGTACTCTACATTGTTGGTAGGGTAGAGTGTCAGTTTCCTCATTGTAAGTGAACTTATTGTACTCCTCTGGCTCTTTAGTGCTTTCTTGTTCATTCTTCTCTACAAATTCATCTATCTTCACATTTGCACTTTCAATAATTTTATTAGAGGCTTTGTTTAGACATTTGTAAGCCTTTCTCTTGGTAGAATACCCTAGAATAATTCCTTCATCACTCTTGGAGTCAATTTTTCCATTTATATTATCTTTTAAGATACAACATTGATTGCCAAAATTTTTGAAATAACTCACATTGGGTGTGTATCCATACCATAGCTCATAAGGTGTCTTCTTGGTGTCTTGCTTTAGTTGTACTATGTTTAGTGTGTAAACAGAAGTGCTGACAGCTTCTCTCCAGAATATTTGGGTGATTCCTTTTTCTATCATTGGTGTTCTAACACAGTCAACTATTGATTATTTCCTTCTTCCAGCAATCCCATTTTGTTGTGGTGTTCTTGGTGCAGAAACCTATCTTTTTATACCATGCTCATTACAAAAGTTATTGAATTCATCTGATATAAACTCAACTCCTCTATCTGATCTCAAACATTTTAGATCCTTACAACTTTGTTTCTGTACCAAAGCCTTATACCATTTAAACATCTTGAATTCTTCAGATTTATCTTTTAGAAACATGACTATTATCATTCTAGAGTAATCATCAATAAAGAGAATAAGATATCTATCTCCATAATATCTCTTTGTCCTCATAGGTCCACATAAATCAGTATGGACTAATTCTAGAATTGCATTAGATGTATGAATTTTTATTTTGAAACTAGACTTTGTCCTTTTACCTTTTTGACAGTTTTTACACATGATGTTGTTGGGCTTGGTCATTGTCAGTAAGCCTCTGACATTTCTCTTTTTGCTAATTTTAATCATGTTGTCAAAATTCACATGACACAATCTTTTGTGCTGCAACCATATTTCCTTGTTCATAGAAATCAAACAAGTGCAGTCAGTATCATTCAGATAGAACAAGTTACCTTTTTTTCTGCTCACTGGTACCAATCAGATTTTCAGATTTGTTGAAGATCTTTATCTTCTTATTTTCAAATGCTACTTTGTGACCTGAATTATTCAACTGCGAAACACTCAATAGATTATAATTCAATCTATTTACCCAATAATCATTCTCACACTTTATCTGGTTATTCAGCATTATTGTTCATCTACCTTCAACTGGACAAGGTGTGTCATTTCCCATTCTTACTTATCCTCCTTTGTAGTATTCAAAAGTCTCAAACTTTTGCTTATCACCGGTCATATGATGAGTGCAGCCACTATCTATGATCCAAACATCATTTTTGCTAATTTTAGATATGAGAGTTGTTTCTACATACCTTTCTTCATCATCATTCGAATCATCCTTTACAGCCACAAACACCATCTCAATATCTTCATCAAATTCAGTGTCAGTATCATCATCCTTGCATTTTTCTATGTAGCCGACCTTCTTTCCTTTATCCTTGTAGTCTCGGGTATCTCTTCTTTATGATTGTCAGTAGCTTATGTAATCACCTCTATCAGACCTTTTCTCAAAATATCTGTCATTACTTCTTTCATCTTTTCTTTTGTTAGTGCATCTTGCAGCAAAGTGTCCAATCTCTTTGTAATTAAAACAAACAAGTGGTAATTTACCTTTGTATTTACCTTTGCCTCTCTGCATTCTTCTGGCCATAAGAGCTTCAATTTCATCAAGATCATTTTCTTCATTTTCACTATCACTATCTTTTCTTATAGTGTCTCTGTGTCTTGATTTACTTATTCTCATAGAAGTTTTGAATGCAGACTCTATGTTTGGTAAGATACTATTATCAAAGTTATTAATTTCAAATGAAATCAGTCTTCCAATTAAACTATCTAGAGTAACATTTCTATTTGCTACTGCTCTCATTTCTTGAATAGAAGATACTCTAATAGCATAGGTAGGCAGTAAGGTTCTTAGAATTTTACTTACCACTATATCTTCTTCTAGTACACCTCCAACTCCTTGGATAGCATTGGCAACCTCTTTAATTCTTGTGTTGTACTGAGTGATGTTTTCTCCTTCTTTCATTTTGAGATCATCAAACTTTCCACTAAGTCTTTCTACCTTGGCTCTCAAAAAAAAAATTTCACCACCATGTACAAGCTTCAATTTGTCCCACATCTACTTTGCAGATTTGCATTCTTTGACATCTTCAAGTTCAGCATCAGAGAGTGAGGAAGCAAGCTCTATCATCATGTCGTTATGTTCATGCTTCTCTCTCATTTGTTCAACTTTTGGTGCCCCTGTGGGCAACACATATTCAATTTCAAGGAATTGAGTAACATCATTACCAATACCTGATAGGTGGAGTCTTATTCTACTTTTCCATGAAGAAAAATTATCTTTGTTCAACTTGGGCACATCTCATCTGTTCATCTTGTGATCTTTGACTTAGGTCTTGAAACCTTCCTTCTAAGCACACAAGCTCTGATACCAATTATTAGTAATAACTAAGAGGGGGGGGTGAATCAGTGGCCTCAAAAATTTATCCTTTAATCATTAACTACTAATCAAATAAACCTCAAATTATTATGTCCCTACAAGATGCATGCCATGAAATACTTATAATGATTAACTGTCTGTCGATTTTCCTTGTCTGTCCTTATTCTCTTTGATTACCGATATGCAGTATAACTATTTAGCAAAATATAGTAAATAAGCAGAGTATACCGATATATCTAGAAATGCATATGTGAAATGTAAAATAGTAAAGTAATAAACCATACACACATAACACTTTGATTTTAACGTGGAAACCCTGTTGAGGGAAAAAACCATTGGGAGTGGTACACCAAATTTTCACTCTTCTGAAGTGAGCCCTGTTAAGACCCAACCTTGTTAAAGGTTACAAACACACTGTTAGGTGTGACCTTCTTAGATTATTTTATACATATAGGTTGTCACTTAGTATCGGGCAACTCAGTTTGCTACCATCCTTAAATCAGCCTCTTTCTTAGACTGTCAATAGGCTTTAGGAAAATCTAGTGCTACTTTCATGAATAAACCTTTTTGGCACTCCTTGGGATGTACCTCGATATATAGA
>MU223639.1:331889-354271 GCA_018584345.1 Thuja plicata
GTTATGTTTAATCAGATGAAATCTTTTGTTATATTGTTAGTTGTGTTTTTCTTTAAGTAATTCAACATCATGGGACCCTTGAGTCGTGTAATCTATGTGAGTGTAAGACATGTGTATAAATGGTAATCACTTCCGCATGATTGTATGTTTCTTTATGTTAATTTTAAAAAAAAAAAAATTATTCAGTACACATAGTGACATGTTTAGGTTAATCTCTCTTGGGTTCCCTGGCGGAGCATTACATGGACTGTGTAATGGAAATACCTTCACTTTGTTGAATGATCTGTAAACCAAGAAAGAACTTGATCTCTCTAAACATAGACATCTCTAATTATTTTCTCATCTCATCAGTAAATGATTTTCATAGCATATCATTGCCTCCAAATATGATGTTATCAACAAATATTTCAGCAATCAAAGTGTTAGCATCAGTATCTTCTTTTAAATAAAGATTATTGTTTTCACTAGTCCTTATGAATCCAATACTTAATAGATAGGAATGAAGTCATTCATACCAGGCTCTTGGAGCTTGTTTTAATCCATACAAGGCTTTATGAAGTCTACATACCATGTTCCTCTTGTCTGGATCTACAAACCCTTCTGGTTGCTCAATGTATACCTCTTCTTCAAGTATTCCATTTAGGAATGCTGACTTGACATCCATTTGATATAATTTGAATCCTTTGTATGCAGCATAAGAAATTAGTATTCTCACTCCTTCTAGCCTATTAATGGGTGCAAAGGTCTCTCCATAGTCTATACCTTCCTCTTGTGCATACCCTTTGCATACTAGTCTTGCTCTGTTCCTTGTGACTTCTCCATTCTCATTTAGCTTATTCCTGAATATCCATTTTGTACCAATGACATTTTTTTCATCTGGTCTTGGCACAAGTGACCATTTTTTTTTCTTCTCAATTTTCTCAATCTCATCATTCATAGCACTTATCCATTCCTCATTATCTACTGCAGCATTGACAGATTTTGGCTCAAACTCGCAAATTAAGCAACTTGAGTTTAAAGACTTACTTCTTGTTCTTGTACCATCTTTCTTATCTCCTATGATCTAGACCTCTAGATGGTTCTTCCTTACATATCTTGCAAGTACAGGTAGAGTCCTTTGTCTATTAGCTTGATCATTATTTTGATCTTCATTTTGTTCTTCATCACTGTGCATGTTTTCTTGATCATTATCCTGACCGTCGGTATTTGCATCCTGATGTTCTGGAGCAGTGATTTGTAGCTCAGGTGCTCTACATTGTTGGTAGGGTAGAGTGTCAGTTTCCTCATTTTAAGTGAACTTATTGTAGTCCTCTGGTTCTTTAGTTCTTTCTTGTTCATTCTTCTCTACAAATTCATCTATCTTCACATTTGCACTTTCAATAATTTTGTTAGAGACTTTGTTCAGACATTTGTAAGCCTTTCTCTTGGAAGATACCCTAGAAAAATTCCTTCATCACTCTTGGAGTCAATTTTTCCATTTCTATCATCTTTTAAGATATAACATTGACTGCCAAAATTTTTGCAATAACTCACATTGGGTGTGTATCCATACCATAGCTCATAAGGTGTCTTCTTGGTGTCTTTCTTTAGTTGTACTCTATTTAGTGTGTAAACAGCAGTGCTGACAGCTTCTCTCCAGAATATTTGGGTGATTCCTTTTTCTATCATCAGTGTTCTAGCACAGTCAACTATTTGTTAGGATTAGGATCACTGAGAGGGGGGGGTGAATCAGTGGTCTATCTATTAATACTTTTTCTTTTTATCTTGAATCTTAACTTTAATGCTTAAGTACTGAACTGAATATCAATGCAAGTAAGATAAACATACACAACTCATAACACCAAATATGATTATGGGGAAACCCAATGTAGGTGAAAACCCTAGTGGGAATCAGTACCCACAAATATTTTGTACTAGTTTCTTATGATCCTTTATTAGAAGATCCTTAACCCTGTTAGGAGTTGTATTTACAATACATGAAGTACAGTGACCTTGTTAAGGGTCAGACCCTATTAGGATTCTTTTAAAATAACCCTATTAGGGGTGGTGGACTCACCATCCAAGGACTCACTATCCAAGAGCACACTTCTCAAATGGTGAAGGCTACAATCTTCTGGATCTTTGATACACACTGTATCTGCAAGGTGAAGTGTTGTTGTGACATTGCTTGTCTGATCAGTTCCTTTTGTGTGTTGATGCTTTAACCTCTTGTAAAGCACTATAAAAATATTAAATACACTCTTAAAGCTTCTACTTCAATATCTATATCATCAACATATGACAGATATAGCTTTGCTGCTTTAACACTCTGCTCTATTTTTCTTATCTCTGGCTTTCGCAACTTCTCCGATCACAAATGACCTTCTATGAGTACTTCCTCAAAAGAAACAAACATTTTAGCTTTATGAAACCTTTTACCATCTATCTTGATCACTTAACTAAGCACACAACCCTTCATTAATTTGGCGCAACATTAATTATAACTGCTTTACTCAAACCGAACAGACGTGTCTCTTCACACAGTCCGCTCCACCAAATTAGCTCTAACTTCTTGCTTCGGATGAGTCAAGTCATGCACCTTTAACCACACATGATTAGATCACTAAAAATCACTAATCCAAGGACACAATTCCTAAGGATATGTGGAACTTCTATACCAAAACAATCTATGTCGGCTCTTTCCATGATCTCTATCATGTTCTGGCATTCACTGGTTGTACCTCTTCAACTGGTTGTATCTTCTTCATACTTGTAGATCTGATCATGCTGTCTTAGAATTAGCATGTACACATACTCATAATCTTATCTTCCAAGGCACATAGCATTTTAATAACAAATGAACACACACTAATCAAAACTATAACAGTCTGTTCCTTGCTCTGTCCTGTTCTGCCCTTTACTGTCTTAGTCACTTCATCTTGCTATAACTTCTTCATACTTTAATATCTGATCATTATCTCTTAGACTTATCATGAATACATAATTACAAGCTTATATTCAAATTAGCATGACCTAACTCAGTCGTATGCACGTGCACTGATGCTCTATTCTTATGGTACTCTGCTAACTATCCAGTCTTCTGTACTTAGCCAATTTATGATCTTCTGATAATGTGTGCTAACTCCAAAACTTCATATGACTTTGTTGCCATATTTAAAACACTAAATATAGTCATATACTCTAGTATAGTCAACTTTCCAACAATCTCCCCCTTTGTCATTAATGGCAACAAAGGAATATGGTGAAGTTACTATCTGTACTCTTATACAAAAACTCTCTATCTTATATCTCCCTCTTAGACTCCATATTCTTCATACTCTACTCCCCCTTTGACATTAATGACAAAGGTGCTCAAAAATACTTCTATGTACTTACTTAGCATACATATTTGGATATGCAATCTGCAACTTTTGGATATCTTTCTCCCAAAATGCAATTAGTGAATTGACAATATGTGGATGGGCACATAATGCATATTGTAGCTTCTCCATTTTCTCCAAGTCTATGCTAGGACCTTGATCATATGACATACTCCATATACATTAATTTACTCTCCTTTTGATATTATCTTCTCTGTCTTTTGCTGCAAACTCTTTCAAGGATGCTTGACCAGCCTTGAGTGAACTAAGATCAAGTGTAAAGTTGCTAACCAATTCACTGAGCCTCTTCTTCATATACTTCTCTTCTGCAATATCTGATCTATTTTTCATGACTCCTTCAGATTATATACTCCCCCTTACTTATTTACTCCCCATGAGTCTAAGTCTGTTATGGGTGTCAAACTTGACAACAATGATGATGAACTATCCATCACTTCAGTCTTCTCTTCTTCTGCTTCCTTTTCTGTGATATCTTAAATCAATAGATCTTCTTTCTGATATAAAGACTCTCAGTCTCTTGAGTACTCACAAATGTTTCTTCAAACTTGTCTAGATCAATATCCATTTCTACCATTGATACTTCAACATTATCAATCATGAATGTATCCTCCATGTCCTTGGCCATGGGCGCAAAATCCTGTGGACTTGTCATAATAGTTTTATCTACTTCTTCACATGATATTTCAAATTATATCTTCAATCAATTCTACTCTTACATGAATGCTCTATTGTTGTATTCACACTTAGATGATTAATAATAAATATACACTTCCAAAGATAACATTAGGTTGGCTCCAAAAAATATATATATCTCCAACGGCTATACTGATACTTTCACATAAAACACTGCTCAACAAGATTTTGACCAATTCCGCTTCATGAAATTTATGCACTGAAGCATACTGATAAATCACTTTTGAGATGTTTCAAAGAGTTTCTTGATATTAGTCTCTGCTGAAGAATGTAATTGTGATGCTTTTCTACTCGACTGCAAGTGCTCCTTTTATTATCCAGCCACTTACTCGATTGCTAAGTAATTTTTCAACTAATTTCTGAAACGATGTGTCCATGCTTGGGCTTAGTTTCAAAATTGAATTAATTTTCTTAACAAATAATGATTATCAATCTCCTTTCTTCATTGATAAGAATAATTTTAATTCATTAACAATACAACTGCTAGGGCTTCCATGATCTCCAATCGCTTATTCTGACCGCAAGTGAGGACTTGATGATTTCAAAGTAGATTTTCATGATTAATACTTTCTGCGTAGACACATAAAGCAACTGTAACTTCTAGCCTTGTTCCTGATAACAATTTAGATCGAGTGCTCTTGCATACTGCATCACAATGTCACCAAACAATTGTAATCCAAGGCGCATACTTAGATGGTGAGTATAACAGCCACGCAGGGGTTTAGAGCTAGAATAGCTCCCCCTAAGACCATGAGGGTCAACTATTCAAAAGTAGAAGGTGTGTCCACTAAGGATGCATCTGCTACCTTGTTCTCTTCATTATCCTTCTTTAATTCAACCCAGATCTTGCTCGTATCTTCTGTAGCTTTCACAAATTTGATTTCTCCTGCCTCATCCCATAATGAATCTTCTGACTTTTTAGAGCTTTCCTGTCTCTATGCTCTAGATCTACAATGCTTAGAGATGTGTCCATCTTTTCCACATGAGTGACAAATGATAGGAGTTCTAATGTTATTATTCATCATGCTGCACTGCTTGGCTGTATGTCCATTGTAATTACATATCTGACATATAATGTTCTGAGGGTTTCTAATATTTTGTTGAGGATAACTTCTTTATTTTTGCTGATTCTAATTTCTTTGATTATTCTGATTCTTGTTCTTCAGACTTGTTTTACAATTCATAGCTCTATGACCAAATTTATTGCATGAATAACAGTAACCATTGAAGGGTCTTACCTCTTTACAATTCCTTGCAATATGTCCATGCTTGTTACATGCATAACAAGTACGGTCAACTATCTTGCATTCATCCTTAGGTGGTTCAATATTGTCTTTAGTCTGATTTCTAATCTCCTTAGTATCTATGATGTGATTTGGTGCTTTCATTCTTTCTTGCATGGCATCAATCTAAATTTGTGCTTCATTGTATCCTATACCGCTGGTATCTTCTTTAACCTTTTGAGCATGCAACTATGATTTTATCATATCCTTGCTTGTTTGTAACTTGTCAATATGATTCTTTGTTGCAAATCAATTCAGATTCCATCTTCTCTTTGTTTTTTCTTAGCTCCAAGATTTCCATGTTTGCTTGTCTCAGTTCTTCATCTAACTTCTTGTTTACTTTGACTTGATCATCATAGGCATTTTGATTGTTACATAGATTTTCATCTAATTCTTCAATCTGATCCTTCAGAGAAGAATTTTATTCATTCAAATTTTTGACTGCTTCACCCAAATCATTTGAAGAACAATTCCTTAATTGTTTTTTCAGTTTCTTGATAAGTATTTGCATGCCATTAACTTTTAGTTTAATATCTTCATTTTCTTTTTCAAATGTGTCAAGTTCCTCAAAGGCTGCTTCAAGATTCTTTTTTAGATGTTTCATTTCTACCTTTTCCATGATCTCCTCAAGTGGTTAAACTTATTTGCTAAGGACCAGAGCTTTGATACCAATTGTTAGGATTAGGATCACTGAGAGGGGGGGTGAATCAGTGATCTATCTATTAATACTTTTTCTTCTTATCTTGAATCTTAAATTTAATGCTTAAGTACTGAACTGAATATCAATGCAAGTAAGATAAACATAAATAACTCATAACACCAAATATTATTATAGGGAAACCCAATGTAGGTGAAAACCCCGGTGGGAATTAGTACCCACAAATATTTTGTACTAGTTTCTTATGATCCTTTATTAGAAGATCCTTAACCCTGTTAGGAGTTGTCTTTACAATACATGAAGTACAGTGACCTTGTTAAGGGTTAGAACCTATTAGAATTCTTTTACAATAACCCTATTAGGGGTGGTGGACTCACTATCCAAGAGCACATTGCTCAAATGGTGAAGGCTACAACCTTCTGGATCTTTGATACACACTGTATCTGCAAGGTGAACTGATGTTGTGACACCGCTTGTCTGATCAATTCCTTTTGTGTACCGATGCTTTAAACTATTGTAAAGCACTATAAAAATTTTAAATACACTCTAAAAGCTTCTACTTCAATATCTATATCATCAACATATGACAGATATAGCTTTATTGCTTTAACACTCTGCTCTACTTTTCTTATCTCTGGCTTTTGCAACTTCTCTGATCACAAATGACCTTTTATAAGTACTTCTTCAAAAGAAATGAACATGTTGGATTTAGGAAACCTTTTACCATATATCTTGATCACTTAACTAAGCACACAACCCTTCATTAAGTTGGCGCAACATTAATTATAACTGCTTTACTCAAACCGAACAAACGCGTCTCTTCACACAGTCCGCTCCACCAAATTAGCTCTAACTTATTTCTCCGAATGAATCAAGTCATGCGCCTTTAACCACACATGATTAGATCAATAAAAATCACTAATCCAACGATGCAAGTCCTGAGGATATGTGGAACTTCTGTACCAAAATAATCTTTGTCGGCTCTTTCCATGATCTTTGTCCTGTTCTAGCATTCACTGGTTGTACCTCTTCAACTGGTTGTATCTTCTTCATACTTGCAGATCTGATCATGCTCTCTTAGACTTAGAATTTAAAAATACTCATAATATTATCTTCCAAGGAACATAGAATTTGAATAACAAATGAACACACGCTAATCAAAACTATAACAGTATGTTCCTTGCTCTGTCATGTTCTGCCCTTTACTGTCTTAGTCACTTCATCTTGCTGTAACTTCTTCATACTTGAAGATATGATCATGCTCTCTTATAATTATCATTAATACATACTTACAAGCTTATCTTCAAAGGATCATGCCCTAACTCAGTCATATGCATGTGCACTGATGCTCTGTTCTTCTGGTACTCTGCTAACTGTCCAGTCTTTTGTACTTAGCCAATTTCTGATCTTCTGATAATGTGTGCTGACTCCAAAACTTCATATGACTTTGTTTCCATAATTAAAAAACTAAATAGAGTCATATACTCCAGTAGTCAAATTTCCAAAACTATTGATTTGTTTCTTCTTTCAGCAATCCCATTTTGCTATGGTGTTCTTGGTGCAGAAACCTATCTTTTTATACCATGCTCATTACATAAGTTAGTGAATTCATCTGATATAAACTCACCTCCTCTATATGATCTCAAATATTTTAGATCCTTACCACTTTTTTTCTCTACCAAAGCCTTATACCATTTAAACATCTTGAATGCTTCAGATTTATCTTTTAGAACCATGACTGTCATCATTCTAGAGTAATCATCAACAAAGAGAATAAAATATATATCTCCATAATAGCTCTTTGTCCTCATAGGTCCACATAAATCAGTATGGACTAATTATAGAATTGCATCAGATGTATGAATTTTTCCTTTGAAACTAGACTTTGTCATTTTACCTTTTTGACAGTTTTTACACATGATGTTGTCAGGCTTGTTCATTGTCGGTAAGCCTCTGACATTTCTCTTTTTGCTAATTTTAATCATGTTGTCAAAATTCACATGACACAATATTTTGTGCCACAACCATATGTCCTCGTTCATAGCAATCAAACAAGTGGAGTCAGTGTCATTCAGATAGAATAAGTTACCTTTTGTCTGCTCACCGGTACCAATCAGATTTCCAGATTTGTTGAAGATCTTTACCTTCTTATTTTCAAATGCTACTTTGTGACCTGAATTATTCAACTGAGAAACACTCAATAGATTATAATTCAATCCATTTACCCAATAATCATTCTCACACTTTATCTGGTTATTCAACATTATTGTTCCTCTACCTTCAACTGGACAAGGTGTGTCATTTCTCATTCTTATTGATCCTCCTTTGTAGTATTCAAAAGTCTCAAAATTTTGCTTATCACCGGTCATATGATGAGTGCAGCCACTATCTATGATCCAAACATCATTTTTACTAATTTTAGATTTGAGGGTTGTTTCTACACACCTTTCTTCATCATCATGTGAATCATCCTTTACAGCCACAAACACCATCTCAATATCTTCATCAGATTCGATGTCAGTATCATCATCCTTGCATTTTGCTAGGTAGCTGACCTTCTTTCCTTTGTCCTTGTAGTCTCGGGTATCTCTTCTTTTTTATTGTCGGTAGCTTTTGTAATCACCTCTGTCAGACCTTTTCTCAAAAGATCTGTCATTACTTGTGTCATCTTTTCTTTTGTTAGTGCATCTTGCAGCAAAGTGTCCAATCTCTTTTCAATTAAAACAAACAAGTGGTAATTTACCTTTATATTTACCTTTGCCTCTTTGAATTCTTCTAGCCATAAGTGCTTCAATTTCATCAAGATCATCTTCTTCATTTTCAGTATCACTATATTTTCTTATAGTGTCTCTGTGACTTGATTTACTTATTCTCATAGAAGTTTTGAATGTGGCCTCTATGTTTGGTAAGATACTATTATCAAAGTTATTCATTTCAAATGAAATCAGTCTTCCAATTACATTGTCTAGAGTAACATTGCTATTTTCTACTGCTCTCATTTCTTGAATGGAAAATACTCTAATAGCATAGGTAGGCAGTAAGGTTCTTAGAATTTACTTACCACTGTATCTTCTTCTAGTACACCTCCAACTCCTCGGATAGCATTGACAACCTCTTTAATTCTTGTGTTGTACTAAGTGATGTTTTCTCCTTCTTTCATTTTGAGATCATCAAAATTTCCTCTAAGGCTTTCTGCCTTGGCTCTAAAAACATTTTTGTCACCACCATGTACAAGCTTCAATTTGTCCCACATCTGCTTTGCAGATTTGCATTCTTTGACATCTTCAAATTTAGCATCAGAGAGTGAGGAAGCAAGCTCTATCATCATGTCATTATGTTCATGCTTCTCTCTCATTTTTTCAACTGTTGGTGCTCCTGTGGGCAGCACATATTCAGTTTCAAGGAATTGAGTAACATCATTACCAATACCTGATAGGTGGAGTCTTATTCTACTTTTCCATGAAGCAAAATTATCTTTGTTCAACTTGGGCACATCTCATCTGTTCATCTTGTGATCTTTGACTTAGGTCTTGAAACCTTCCTTCTAAGCACACAAGCTCTGATACCAATTGTTAGTAATAACTAAGAAGGGGGAGCGAATCAGTGGCCTCAAAAATTTATCCTTTAATCACTAACCACCAATCAAATAAACCTCAGATTATTAAGTCCGTAATGCATGCCATGAAATACTTATAATGATTAACTGTCTGTCGGTTTTCCTTGTTTGTCCTTATTCTCTTTGATTACTGATATGCAGTATAACTATTTACCGAAATACAATAAATAAGCAGAGTATACTGATATATCCAGAAATGCATATGTGAAATGTAAAACAGTAAAGTAATAAACCATGCACACATAACACTTGGATTTTAACGTGGAAACCCTGCTGAGGGAAAAAACCACTAGGACCGGTACCCCAAATTTTCACTCTTCTAAAGTGAGCCCTGTTAAGAGCCAACCTTGTTAAAGGTTACAAACACACTGTTAGGTATGACCTTGTTAGAGGATTTTATACATATAGCTTTTCACTTAGTATCGGGAAACTCAGTTTGCTACCATCCTTGAATCGACCTCTTTCATAGACTGTCAATAGGCTTTAGGAAAATCTTGTGCTACTTTCATGAATCAACCTTTTTGGCACTCCTTGGGATGTACCTCAATATATAGAAGACTATTAAGTCCTTCTCTATTAAGAGACTTAATGCTTCAATGGTTAAATTGAAACAATATGACATGTTTCTAATGCAACTTGAATTGTATATTTTCAGATCTATTTAAGTACATTACCTCTCTGATCAATATATCCATTCAATTTTTTGTGCTCCACACTTTCTGCTTTGTGATGCTGTGCTCACTATTTGTCAGTGTCTGCAAAAATATTTAGCTCTCCCTTAGCTTGATTGATTAGGACTATATGAATTTATCCTTCATCAGTTTCTCTTCAGTATCCTCTTTCGATTCACTCCCCTTCCATGTATGTTTGGAATGAATAATGCTTGTCTCTTATATAGACATGATATTCCTTAATTCTTGATTCTTGATTCTTGATTCTTGGCGTGAAAAATAATCCAGCCAATCTGATTTAAAGCATAACTCCTGATTTATCTCATAGTTATCTTCTTGCCAACTATACAAATCTTCTTTATATCAATCACTTAACTTTGGTTGAATAAAACAATGAAAACAACCAGTTAAGTCTATCATTAGCTCTTGCCAGCTAGATATTTTGTCATTTTCTGAACTCTCTGTTCCGTCAGTCAACTCTTTAGTTAGTCATCGGTTACAACTGCTAGTGCCATCTGTGTGACTCCAGTTAGCTTTGGGATCTCCGTCTGTCGGGCATCATTGGATTTTTACTTGTCGGGTAACTCTATTTTCAGCTCGTCAGATAACCTATGGTTTGCTTCATCGAGCAACACTGTCTTTAGCTCGTCGGGTATCACTGTCACTTTTCTTCTTTGGCTTTACCGATGGTGTGCACCCCATCAGTGTTGTCTGTCACTTAGTGAATACTTGAATTTTATGCATTGCTGAAAGCATAACCTTTGTTCCATTGATTCTCTAAAGTCTTTGCCATTATGTACATGACCATACATATGATATCAAGTTGACATCAATGACAATACAAACCATTAACTAATTTAATGCCTTGCATTATCTTCAACTTAACATTATCAAACATTCAATCAGTTATATGTCATCATCCAAGACTACTGGGAGAAGGATAGCCATTTTTCATTTGGGAGTACAAGTTCAAGTTGTATAAACTCTTGTTTAAGACCAATCTATTTTTAGTAGGGTTTTGAATTTTATTGTTGAATGTAACAGAAACTCTTGATTATGAATACAAATGAAATCCATCAATAGTTTCTGAAACATATGATGAGTATTTTGTCTTCATTGTTGTGTCTTGAATTTTAATTAAATTGGATGATCAAGGAATGTTCAATTTATGTCTATTAGGCATATTTTGAAATAGTTCTAGGGTTCTTTCAAGGAAAGATTAAAATTTCCTTAGGGTTGTTTTAGTGAGATTTAGAGTTTATTATGAATTTGATGAATTAAGTTGTCATATGTGTGAAGGTAGATATATAAGGTATATCTATTTTTATGTGAGATCTGTCATTGTTTTAAGTTCTTTTTCATGAGAAATTGGTTATGAATATTCATAAGTGACTCCATACCCTAGGACAAAACACTGGTCGATTTTCCTTTGAAATAGTTGACTATCACTATTAAATTTGATCTTTATCTTTATGTTTTGATCTGTCAAATAAATTTTACAGAGGCCAGTCCCTGTAATTCCATTCACATTTG
Source organism: Thuja plicata (assembly GCA_018584345.1). Taxonomy (NCBI): domain Eukaryota; kingdom Viridiplantae; phylum Streptophyta; class Pinopsida; order Cupressales; family Cupressaceae; genus Thuja; species Thuja plicata. The sequence continues at coordinate 343,724 of MU223639.1, forward strand.
CTAGAATGATTATATGATTTGATCATTCTAAGTTAGAAGGGTATTCCCGCCCGAGTTTATGGAGCTCAAAGTGTAGAGGGTTTTAAAACCCTATTTCTGTCATTCTATATTTTGCTTGATTAGTGTCTGGGATAAATAGAGAAAGCTCATTGAGAGTATTTCATATGTCAGCAAGAAAAGGAACTAACAGAAAATGGTGACTCTACTGGGGACTTTCAAAGAATGCTTTTGAAGGTTAGTTTGAAAATCCTGTTTCATATATATCAATTCCTTGAAATCCAGTTTTTGAAATGACAAATTATGTTTTATCCTCTAATGTCATTGTTGAAGTGAAATTTTTGTTATTATTCCCAAAACCTTTTGTGTGGAAACTCTGAGTAATTGGTTATAGTGTTTGTAAGGGGAACATTAGCAGATCAAGTGTATGAAATTTCATTTTAATTACGATGAGGAATGCAAAGACAAACACAAAGAATGACTCTCAAGAAACATTAGAGAGTGATGTTTCTAAAAGTTCTAGAAGGAACCATTCTAGGAAGGGAGAATCTTATAACAAAACCTCTTGGAAGCCTAGATCTGTAGGTCCAAGTCAGTCCTTAGGTACCATTCTTGAGAAAGAAATTATTGAACCTTTAAATCCTGAGTCTAACACCACGGGTTATTTTGAGGATATATTTAACCCTAGACCAAAGAGTGTATATCAAGAAAAGGGGGAGACATCCTCCTATTTCAAGGGTATCCCTTATGAACAGGTTGAAGACCAAAAGGGAGATAATTTGATAAATATATATGATTCTTCCAGTTCTGATATTGAAGAAGTCCTTAGAGATAATGACCTTTTGAAGAGGGAATTAGATGAACTACTTCTTATCAAGCAGAAGAATGATGAGGCTAGAGAGGAACAAATTATAAATTTCATCACTGAGAGAGAAAATTTGAAGAAGCGAGTTGCCCAATTAAAATTGGCAGCTCAGGGTGCAAATGAGGAATTTCATGGTTTGAAAAAAGAACTTTTTGGGGATGTAGACACCCTGAGAAAAGAATGCCAAGAAAGAGAACACCTGCTTAAGAAAAGTGATTCCAGAGATATAGGCCCTGTGGTGAGGCAAGTCATTAATTGTGAAATTCAAAAGCCTCCTAAGTCTCAAATATCTACACAAAATATATAAACAGCTAATGCTAGACAAACAGATGTTGATAAAGGAAAACAAAAGCTCACTGACATTAAATTTTTTGAGCCTAAGGTTGAAGAGGGTATATCTCAGGATATGTTCTCACTTGATATGGAATTAGAAAGTGATAGAAAGGCGAAAGATGATATTGCAAAATAGTTGGAAAAGGCAGAATTAGAAGCTTTTGTTGCAGAGATGAAAAGTAGATTGCTTTCTTAAGTTCTCCAGTTTATACCAATTTAACAAATGATACCACTACAATTACTCAAATATGCTTGTAAATACCTCTAATATTCAGAATACTAGTGGTAATACAAATACCCAAACATATGGTGTAGCTCAAGGAGTTGCATCACAATCAGGAGGAGGGAGTGGATTGAACAATACTGGTGGTCAACAAATTGTAGGCATTGGTAATAGTGGCCAAAATATTGGTACTAATTTTTAGAGAAGACCTATTCATTTAGAGAGATATAGGCAACTATTTTTTTATGGTATCCCTGGCCAACCAAACCCTATCCCTAATGAAATCAGAGATAAGATTCCCAAATTTAGTGGGAATAATGCTATAACTGGTGAGGAGCATCTAAAAGTTTTCACAGATATAATGAATGATTATGAGATTGGAGATGAAGATGTTGTGATGAAATTTTTTTTGCAATCCCTGATTGAGGATGCAAGAGATTGGTACCGAGGTTTTCCTGATAATAGTATTTACTCATGGAATGAATTTGTTAGAATTTTCAAAGAACAGTATGGCAACAAAATAAATTCTGGTTTCATGTTGAATGAATTCAACAGTTTGAAAAAATTTACTAATGAAGGCATTGTTGAATTTAATGTAAGATTTCAAAAGGCCATGTATAAGTTGTTCCAAGTATTGAGACTAGATGAAAATGTATGTGTCACCACCTATTGTAATGCTTTAGATGGGAAGACAGCTTATTTTCTCAGAGATAAAGACCCACAAACCATGAGAGAAGCATATAAGTTGGCCATAAACATAGAAAGAAATAGAAGAGATTCTGGAAATCTTGGAAAATGGGATGACAACAGACTCTGGAAAGAGTCAAAAACACAGTCAAATAAGAATCCCAAAGAAGAAGATAAAATGGATACATTCGTAAGTGTGGTGAAAGATCTTGTTGCTAAGGTAGATAAGAATGAAAAGGGGTTTCAAAATAATAGGCCACAGTATCAAAGGGAAGATAAGCCTTATAGACTGCAATATTTTCCTTATAAAACTCAGTGGAAGGATGGAAAACCTATGATAGAAGAACAATCTGATCCTAAGAATAAATACATCCCTGATCCATTGAAAAAAAACAATGCACATAATGTGGAAAACACTCCCTGGTACATGGCCTATAGTTTGCCTCATTCCCCTTATCAATGTGCAGTATCTCAGGGCATGGTTGAGCCACATGAAAATATTGGAACACAAGAAAGCCAGAATGAGAAAAAAACCTGCAATAAACATGTGTGCACTTACTATTGAAGATGACAATGGTAGCTCAGAGGAAGAGCCAGAAGAAAATATGCCAATCATAGTAAATGGTACAAATACTAAGTTAGAACATGTTCAATTTGGAATGCCTAATGATGAGGAGATAAGGTTTCTTAATATTTTTGTTGTTACACAGGCAAGAAATTCATATCAGCTTAGAAACAGAAAGGTTGATCAAAGTGGGAGACAGCCTAGTTCACTTATTATCATAGAAGTCATAAATGAAGAGTCTCTACCTGATGTGGAGAAAACAAGAAAGGAAGGAATAGAAAAGGATGACCCGAAGGACACTTTGGTTAAGGAAAATAAAGCTACCCCTACTCATGAAAAAAATGCAAGACAATTGAAGGAGAGTAAAGGTAAAATATCCTCTGACAATGTCATGAGTTTCCCAACTTTTGACATGAAGCAAGCTTTATCTCAAATGAAGGTCTTTGTCCCTTTACTTGAGATGTTTAAAATCAAAGAGCACCAAGAAGCAACCTTTTCATTATTATCTGATTTGCCTGGTATGCATGATAACAAGAAGAAAAGGATGGAATCTCAATTTGTCTATGAAATGTAATTATCCAAGAGCCAGATCAGATTGATCCTTTTTATCTAACACTGCTCACAAATAATATGCTACTAAAAAATTGTATGATGGACTCAAGAGCTGCTGCTAATGTGATGACTTACACTATCATGAAACAATTGGGTCTAGAGGTGGATACTCCTTGTGGTAAATGTTATGCCATGGAAAACAGGGAAGTACCTATAGTAGGAACTTTACAAGGATTAGAGGTATAACTTGTTGCATACCATGAGGTCACTTTTAAAATAGATGTTGTGGTTGTGGATTCACCACCCCATTATGGCATGCTTTTATCAAGACAATGTGCTGTAGCTATTGGAAGACATGTACAATTGGATTTGTCCTTTTCTACTATTTTCATTAATGGGAAAGAAGCAAAACTATTGTGAGAGCCTAGATCTCCAATTTATGTTGAAAAATTGAACCAAACATGTTGAATTGCTTTGTGGATGTAGATATGCATAATTTCAAGGTTGAAAAGATTCAACCACAATTGAAAAACATAGATCCCATAATAGAAGAATTAGAATTGCAATAGCATGGACTATGGAAAATGTATTTTGATGGAGCATGCTCTAGAGAAGAATCAGGAGTTGGTGTACTATTTGTCTCTCCATCAAGTATTACTTTCAAATACTCATTTTTGTTGTCCTTTCAATGTACAAACAATACAACTGAATATGAGGCATTGTTGTTGGGATTAGAAATATCAATCAAGCATGGCATTAAGTTATTAAGAGTTTTTGGTGATTCAAAGCTAGCCATATCCCAAATTAGATCAAAATATGTTGCTAAAAATGATAGGCTAAAATAATATAAGCATGTTGTATGGGATGGCATTGAATTATTTGATGCATTTTCCATTAACTGGATAGAAAGATCTAAGAATATCATGGCAGATTTTTTGGCTAATGTGGCCTTGAAAAATGATGCTTTAATGCTAGCAGAAGTATCTATTGTGGAAACCAAGACTAGGCCCACCATTCCTGATAATGTATATAATTGGAAGGTCTTTGAAAGTGATGAAGATATCCTTAATTTCATTCAATGTGTGGATAATTATGAAGGGCAAGTCATTGACTATAATAATTTGATAGAGATTATTGATGGGAAAGAAACCATATTTGGCAATGAAATTTTGTAGTTGCAAACAAATGAAATCCCTAAAGGACTAACTCAATTGGAGGGATTGTTTACTGATAATGATAGTCACATATGCCAAAAGTCTATAGCCAAATTGAATGAATTTGAGGAGGTAAATTTGGGATCAGAATGTGATCCTAAGATTGTATATATTGGAAAGAAGTTGGCTCCTCATGTGAGAATAAACTTGATTAGCTTGCTGAAAAGATTCAAACATGTTTTTTCTTGGTCTTATGAAGACCTTAAGGCTTATAGGGAAGATCTCTTTCAACATGAAATTCCATTAAAAAATGATATTAAGCCTTTTAGACAAAAACAGAGGCCATTCAATCCTTTACTGGCCTCCAAAATGCAGCAAGAGTTGACAAAGCTCATAGAGGCTGGGATAATAAAACCAATAAGACATTCTTCTTGGGTGTCCAATTTAGTCCCAGTTAGAAAGAAAAATGGAGACATCAGGCTATGTGTTGATTTCAGAAACCTCAATGTAGCTTCTCTAAAGGATAATTATTCTTTGCCTAACATGGAGGCAATGCTACAAAGAGTTACTAGTTGTGATCTACTATCCATGACGGATGGTTTTTCTAGTTACAACCAGGTGTTGGTTCAAGAATCTGAATAGTTTAAAATAACATTCACTACCCCATGGGTACTTATGTTTATGTGAGAATGCCATTTGGTCTGATGAATGCAGGAGCTACTTTCCAAAGAGCCATGGATGTGGCTTTTAAAGAGTTTATAAATATAATTATGGCAGTGTATCAGGATGATTTAACTGCATATTCCCAAAAGGCTGAGGATCATTGTAAGCACTTGGAAAATATTTTTACTAAATCCTTGGAATATGGGATTTTATTAAATCCAAAGAAGTGCCACTTTGCTGTGACAGAAAGTAAGTTATTGGGGCATATAGTTTCTAAAGAAGGTGTTAGGATTGATCCCGAAAGAGTGGAAACCATTAAGAAAGTCTTACACCCAAAAAATATCAAAGGTGTTCAATCTTTCCTTGGGAAAATAAATTTTGTAAGGAGATTCATTGAAAACTTTGCTGAGATAGTAAAGCCCATTGTTAAGTTACTAAAGAAAAATGCTAAGTTTGAATGGGATAAGGATGCTCAGTCAGCTTTTGATGAGATAAAGGTAGCTATTCAGCAAGCACCTATATTGAGATCTCCAATTTATGAAAATCCTTTTTCTATGTTTTCTTTTGCTTCATTCCATACAACTGTTGCAGTACTTTTGCAGAAGGATGATGAATATTTTGATCACCCCATAGCATTTTTCAGTAAGTCTTTGCAAGCAGCAGAACTTAATTATGAGATAATGGAGAAACAAGCATATGCATTGGTCAAAGTAGTCAAGGTTTTTAGACCTTATCTAGTTTGTGCAAAAATAATCACTTATGTGCTGCATGCTACAGTGAAAGATATATTGTCTTAGTCTGAAGTTACTAGAAAAAGATGTAGATGGATTAACAGGATCCAAGAATTTAATTTGGAAATTTAAGTCACCAAATTTGTAAGGGATTTGGGTTTGACCAAGCTAATGACTGACACAAACATGGAGTTGGCCTAGTCAATGATGTACAGACAATAAATATGAATTTGACTAGTATAGAATTGTAGCCATGGTATACTGATATTGTGTTTTTTTCTAAAAAATGGTAGATGTCCAGAACATATGTCAGATAATCAAAAAAGGACTTTGAAGTTGTAGGCTCAAAGGTATGTCTTGATACAAGGTGATTTATTTTGGAAGAATAGGGATGAAATTTTACTATTTTGTTTGGATGAATCACAATCTAAAAGAGTCTTGAATAAAATGCATAGTGGTGTGTGTGGGGGGCATTATTCTGCCAAGACCACAGCCCATAAAATAATCAGAGCTGGATTCTATTGGCCATGTCTTTTCAAAGATACTTAGAAGTTTGTACAGAGGTCTGAACCCTGCCAAAGGTTTTCTTCTAAAATGAAATTTTCAGGAGCTTTGCCTTTAAATCCTATGACTGTTGAAGCACCTTTTGCCCAATGGGGTCTTGATTTTATTGGTGAATTCACAAAAAAATCCAGTGGAGGCCATAGTTGGATTCTTGTGGCTACAGAGTATTTTACAAAATGGATAGAGGTAGTTCCATCAAAAAGGGCTACCAGCAAGGTAGTAATGGATTTCTTGATGGATAATGTTCTAACAAAATTTGGTGTGCCCACTAAGTTAATCATGGACAATGCCATGTGTTTTAGGTCTGAGGAGTTTAAGGAATCCTGTGAATACTATGGCATTATTGTATCTTATTCTTCACCATATCATCCTCAAGAAAACAGACAAGCTGAGTCCAGCAACAAAAGCATCATGAAAATCATTAAGAGGATTTTGGAGAAAAATAAAAGGTCTTGGCATTCAAAATTGAAGTTAGCCCTTTGGGCTAATAGGGTAACAGTGAAAAGAGCAATAGGGGTGTCCCCTTTTGAAATGGTCTATGAAACTCAGGCAAGATTGCCTTTAAATAATTTGTTACCTGTTTATAAATTTTTGCAAGAAGAAGAGTTTGAAGAACAAGAACCCACAATGGAGAGGATGGATCAATTGGTGGAACTAGAAGAAATGAGAGAAGAGGCACATAAAATAAATATGAAGCTCCAATAGTAGTCCAAGTACTTGTTTGACAAAAGAGCAACTGAAAGAAAATTTCAGATAAATGATATGGTGCTTCAGTGGAATGTTAGGAAAGAAGAGAAGGGCAAACATGGTAAATTTGAATCAATGTGGATGGGCCTCTTTGTAGTCCAAGAATTTCATGGTCAAGATTCTTATTTTCTGGAAGACCCTAATGGTGAAATACAAGAATTTCCAGTGCATGGACAATTCCTGAAACATTATTTCTCATAAGTTTCTTTTTCCATGCACACTAGAATAGGTTTCCCTGTTTTAGTTTGGTTTTGTTGTGTGTGCATGTACAGTTTTCCTTCAGTTTGTGGTTTTTCTCCCAAAGTTTTGGTTTCTAATGTTAATCTTACAATTAAATTTCCCCAGTCGGAGACATTGTTAGCACTGTATATTGAAAAAATTTCAAATTCCAAGCTTTCGCAATTTTCCCGCATCTTTTGGTTCAAAATCTATGTCTCTTCATGCCAAAAAGTCAGATTATGGTTAATTCTTCAAAATGCCTTGTTTCAAGCTTTAATCACGCAGTCGCACTGGATTTTAAAGTGTCTTTTTAAGTGAGCAAGTGAGCGACGAGTCATTTTGGGTTGAATCGTGCAGTCACAATCATGTCTTGATGAGCTAAGTTGGCAGTGCGACTGAGCGACATGGTCATTAAAGTGTGTTAATCGCGCAATCACAATGTCTTTTTGAGGTCGGGTTGTTAGTCGGCGACTGAGCGAGTTGAAAACTGTTGTTTGTCATTCACTCGCGAAGGTTTGAGTCTTTTTTTTAAATGCTCAGCAAGTCAGTGAGCGGTTAAGTTTTGGTGTATCACGCAGTCGCGGTGGTCTTATGTCTTTAGTTTTTGGGTCCGTGGTTGAGCAAGAAGTATAAAGTGAAGTCTAGTCGCTCACTCAGGTTAGATTTTGTTCATATCTTTTGAGCCTGTGAGTGTGCGAGGAAGTCAGGTCATAGGTGTCGCTCACTCGTTCAAGTTTTAACTAATTTTATTTTTGTAGTGAAAGTAAGCAATGGATTATGTTTTGGTTATCAAATAGTTCCACTCGCTCAGTCGTGCAGGAGGTTTTCAAGGTTTTAGGATGCGTGAGTCCATGACTAAAGAAATCATGTTAAGATCTGGTCACTCACAGATGATGTGTTGATTAAATTTTTGATCCCGCGAGTGTGCGATGAAGGAAATTGGAGGTTGTCTCTCAGTCGCTCATAAAGGAAGTTAAGTCATAAAAAGATCAACGAGTGAGCGATTAATGAATTATAAAGTTTTTGTGAAGATATTTGCTCAGTAGCGAAGGATTTAATCATGAAGAATTTTTAGTAGTGAGTGCGCGACTATGAATAAAGAAAGGTCATTGCTCACTCGCGGATAGTTTTGAGGTGAAATGTTTTGCAATGTGATTGAGAGACCAAGTAAAAAGTGCATAAAGAAAATGATCATCGCTCACTCGTGGAGGTAGAAAAACAAAACAAAAGGGCATAGTGACTGTGCGACTAGCAAATGATTCATGACTATTTTGAGTCATCGCTCACTCGGGCACATCCAAGCATGATGATAAAGAGATCAGCGAGTGTGTGACCAAGGAAGGATTGAGCGATAAAATTTTACTCGCTCACTCTCACGAATTTCAAAAAAGTGAAGTGTTGAGCAACAAGTCCGCGATTGATATAAGGAATAGTGTTGTCGCTCACTCGCGCAAGTGTAAATGCAAAGGATAAAGAGGTAGCAAGTACGTGATTGCTAAGTAATAAAGTTTCTATCTAGGTCATCGCTCAATCGCGAATAACATAACCTCAAGAAAAGAAGAGATCATGAGTGCATGACTGGTTGTAAGGAAAGGTCTTGTCACTCACTTGCAAGAAAAAATTTGAATGTAATCAAAGGACGGCGAGTTAGCGACAAGTTGACAGGTGGCTCATTCCAAGCTTACAAAAGCAAAAAGAGAAAAAGTGAGTACTCTTTTCCAGCAGGGATCAAACAGTGTGAATTAATGGCAGCATTAGTTACAGCGAGATGATTGTATGACACTGCAAGTGAGAGAATTTGGAATTCAAGTGGACAAGAAATTGATTAGATGGCTATAAATTTGAATGATTGATCTTGGTTTTGTACAACTCTCGTTTATGCCTTGAAGATTTTGTTGTGAAAGAAATAGAGCTTGTTTTTCTGAGATAGAAGTTTGAGAAAGAAATATGATTCAATCTACTACCAGTGCGGCCTCACAGTGGTTTGAGAAGAAGAAAGTTACAACAAAGAGGTATGTGGAAGAATTTGTTGAGTTATTTCCCATAACATTGAATGCAAATAGCGTCAATTGGGATGAATGGAAGGATAGATGGTGCCAGTGTAGAAATCCTGTCACTCCAAATTTCTCTGGTAGTACTTTGTTCCATTACGTTTGGAATAATAGGGTCAAAGTAGTTCCTATTTGCAATCTCTGTGAACTAAATATGGAAAAGTTGATTGTGCCTGATATTTACGTTGATATAGGCCTTATTAAAGCACTTGCTAAAAATTATTTCTCAGTAGATAGGGTAATCAGAAAGAAAAACAAAGAGACCTTAGTATCCATAGATAGGAGATCAGTACCAGAGGTCTTTGGCATCACTGGTGCATTATACAGAAAGATTGAGTTGGAAAAAATTCATGCAGATTACAAAAAGAGTGAGAAATTGATCAAAAAGTTTGATATGCCCAAATTCATGCCCAGGGTGGATAGGAATTTGGTGAAAGTCCCAGATAACCTTAAACCGCCTTTTGACTTATACCTCTTTCACCATTATATAAAATGCACAGTATATGGCCTAACTAGAGTGTTAGGTTTTGATGGAGATTCAACTATACCCCAGGACGTGCTCATGATGGCCATGAATATCCAGCACCCAGAGGTCAATACCAATTATGACTATGTGGGATACATAGTTGAAGCCATACATGCTGCATTGGTAGAAATACAGTCAGATGCCCCTGTACCAACCTTTAAGCATTATTCTCATTTAATGTGTATGATTCTATATTTTAACAGGGAGTCCATGGATAAAGAACTCAAATTGTTTGTTTCAGAATATGGTGTCAGTGTGCCAATCCAAAGGTGGACCCAGGTATGGGACAGTTCATGCGTGAATTCATCTTTTGTATGCTTTTGTAATTGGATTGTTGATCCAATTTTTGATTTAATGGGGACAAATAGGGAGAGGTTTCCAATTGAGGTTAGAAGAGTCTTAAGACCTTGGGAATTTGTTCAAAATTGGCCAATTACTCACAACTGGGGTGATTTTTTCTTCTTTGACTATATTACTATCATAAGGGTATATGGTTGTACACAACCACCTCACATTCTCCCTAAGTTTGTCCCTCTTAGGGTTTCCTTCTTAGAATTTGTTTGGAAAATTACTTGGGTTGACAAAGAGTTTTTAGAGGGACATAAAAAGGGTACTTTTGTCCCTAGGTTATGGGTGGGTTTTGATTTCTCTATTGGGAAGAGAGTCTTTGA
>MU223639.1:354321-377310 GCA_018584345.1 Thuja plicata
TCTTAGAATTTGTTTGGAAAATTACTTGGGTTGACAAAGAGTTTTTAGAGGGACATAAAAAGGGTACTTTTGTCCCTAGGTTATGGGTGGGTTTTGATTTCTCTATTGGGAAGAGAGTCTTTGATCTGGTCAATAATTTCCTGAAGCAGTATAGAACGTCTCCAGCAATTGCTAGGTTCTATGATGCAGAACAGTTTGTGAAAATAGCATTGAAGTCTATGACTCCTTGGAAAAAAATTAGAGATCATGAGCCACTAGATGATGAATATATTGTGAGAAACAAGTTGGATAGGCATGAAGTCCAGGAGAGGAGAAGGAAGTGGAAAGATCTTCTCAGGGTAGAAGCTGATTGGAAAGAATCAGACAAGACTTTTTCTAGTTTTTTCCCTGACCTCCCAGACTTACAAAGAATGGAGAAGATGCTTAAGTCTTATGATACATTAATGGCACAAGTACCACAGTTCAGTGTTGAAGATGCACAATCCCAAGGATCTCCTCTTGTTGTTGCACTGCATGATCAGGAGCATCAAGAACAATAGGAAGAACATCACCAAGAAGAAGAAGAGCTTGGTGAAGAGGCTACCTCTTCTAGAGAGCCACCCAAGAAGAAACAAAAAACATGGCACAAAATGGTGCAAGATAGGAAGAGCTTAGCCAAAGATGTAATAACAGAGCATGGCAAGTATTTTCGGAGATTAAAAAGGGAAATGCAAAAGGAGCCACAAGCTGAAGGTCAAGGGGATAACTAGATGGTGTTATTTGGAGAAGATGATGAGAGGGTAATGATGGCAAATGGATTCATGAAAGATGATGAATTCATAAAATGTGAAGAATTCAAGAGCTTCTTAATCAAAATGAAGCAAAAATATTTAAGGCAAAGCAGGATCACAGGTGAAGGGTGGGAGGAGAAAAATAAGGAGATTGTGAAGACAGTCCAAGATTATGATCCTGGGAGTGAATTGATCACTGTGGATCAAGCCAGACTGTTGGTACATAATAGTGGGGTACTCCTGATGCCAAATTGGGACTTAGAGTCCACTTTTATCATTGATCAGATTAGGAGGCAAGAGGACCCCTTAATGAAGATAGAGGTTGAGATTGATGAAGTATTGAAAGGATCAGGATTTGATCCTAAATCCAAGATTTTAGCTATCTGGTCCTTGGCCCCTACTACACAAAAACCTCTGGTTATGACAATAAGAGAGGAAATGAGGGTAGATAAGATGATCTTGAACTTGCAAAACACCAGTGACACTGAGATAGCTGAGTTAATGACCCAAGTGTCCTTCATGAATCTAGAAAAAATAGAGGATTTGTCAAAAAGATATGAGACAACATTTGGCCAAATGATAGCCCTGGCAAAAAAGCATGAAGAAATAGTGGTTCATAACCACACCTTGGAAGAACAAATAGAAAAATTGAAGGAAGAATTGGAAGAAATTAAGAAGAATGTAGCTCCCAAGGAGACATCAAAAGATGAAATAAGTGTTGCAGTAGGAACAAAAGAAGACTCAGTACTAGCAGAAAGCCATTCTAAGGAGTTGTCACAGGGGCCAAGTATTGATGTTATGACTATCATATTGCCCATACTACAACATCAAATTAGTGTCTTGAAATAAAAGACTGACATAATACACACATTATATGGCTCATTGCAAGAAGACTCAAAGACAGCAGCTGAAGCCATGACTTTTCTAGAGCCCACTTTCAAGTTTTGGTCAAGAAAGGCCAGAGTAATGGATAAATTGAAGACAACTATCTTGTATAGTGATGAATTTCCTGATAAAGTATCTGACACTATTGAGATAATTAGTGATATGAATGATACTTATGCATTCTTCAATGGTAAAGCTGAGTTAATTGGTAACAAGTTGCAATTATTTGGTGACTAGTGCCCCCCTTTAATCCCAAAGATCTATGATGAATTTGGTACTTTAACGCCACAATCAGATTGGATAGTTGAGTTTGATGGGATATTCAAGGATGAAGAGATGAAGCAGAACCTAGAGAAATATACTAAAGCCAAGTATTACAATGAATTAATTTATAACCTCTTTAAGGTTGAAAGAGATATGGCAAAAAAATTTGTTGAGGCCAGAGCGACTGTGGATGCCAGGTGGATGGAAGTTGTTACCAAGATGGAATAGGAAAATGCTTTTGAGTGGCCCACCACCGAGTAGCTAAACAGGTGGGAAGTGAAGTTGAAAGGATAAGCAAAGATATTTTCAAACTGCAACAACAAATTTTGTTCGGATTTCACCAACTTTTGCCACCTATGTTCTGTTGTAATTTTGGCTTTTATGTCAGTTGCAAAATTTGTTGCAAAGATTTTGTCAATCTTCCCCATGTAGTTTGTAGCTTGTTGCATCCTTAGTTATAAAAGGATTCCAATACTACTAGGAGAAGGATAGCCATTTTTCATTTGGGAGTACAAGTTCAAGTTGTATGAACTCTAGTTTAAGACCAATCTATTTTGAGTAGGGTTTTGAAATTTATTGTTGAATGTAATAGCAACTCTTGATTATGAATACAAATGAAATCCATCAATAGTTTCTGAAACATATGATGAGTATTTTGTCTTCATTGTTGTGTTCTGAATTTTATTTAAATTGGATGCTCAAGGAATATTCAATTTATATGTCTGTTAGGCAAATTTTGAAATAGTTTTAGGGTTCTTTCAAGGAAAGATTAAAATTGCCTTATGGTTGTTTTAGTGAGATTCAGGGTTTATTATGAATTTGATGAATTATGTTGTCATATGTGTGAAGGTAGATATATAAGGTATATCTATTTTTATGTTAGATCTGTCATTGTTTTAAGTTCTTGTTCATGAGCAATTGGCTATGAATATTCATAAGTGACTCCATACCCTAGGACAAAACACTGGTTTGTTTTCCATTGAAATAGTTGACTATCACTATTAAAATTGATCTTTATCTTTATGTTTTGATATGTCAAATAAATGTTACAGAGGTCAATCCCTATAATTCCATTCACATTTGCTAGAATGATTCTGTGATTTGATCATTCTAAGTTAGAAGGGTATTCCCACCCGAGTTAATGGAGCTCAAAGTGTAGAGGGTTTTAAAACCCTGTTTATGTCATTCTATATCTTGCTTGATCAGTGTCTGGGATAAATAGAGAAATCTTGTTGAGAGTATTTCATATGTCAGCAAGAAAAGGAACTTACACTATGAATGAAGGTGTAGATTTAGGAATACCTTTTATTTTGCTCCTGTATATATTTGATGTGTGGCCTAGTTTTCTACAGTGATTGCATGACTTCTTTCTTGGTCTTGGATTTGTGTAGACATTATTTGGATCAACTTGGTATGGTGATTCTCCATTCTTGATATACCATATCCCAGTATTGTTTTTGACTCTTCTTTGTCCATCCAAAAAATCATCCATCCTTTTGGTGCTTTCTTCAGCTCTTTTGATCATGTCATTGTGGTGTTTCTGAATTCTCACTTCATGCTTTAGTCTTTCATTTTCTTCTCTTAGCTCACTAATAGATTCCAGCTTTCCATTCAGTTCTATGTTCATTCGGTTTGCCTCCTGACACATAAGAATAATCTGATTGGTGATCTCATAATGATGTTCTATAAGTCTTTCTATTTCTGACTCTTTTTCTTGTAGATTTTTAGTAATCTTCCTCCTGTCATCAATAGCTAGTGTTCTTTCTTTCTCAGCTTGTCTAGCATTGTTCATGACATCAATCATTCTTACCATCTGTGTCTCTTGACCGATTTGCAGTGATTTCACTTATCCAGCTAGATGTTGATTGATTTGATTCAGATGTTCCTGATGCTTTGCTAGATGTAGATTGTGATGACTCAAATAGACCATGTATCTCTTCTTCATGATAGTTTGTTTCATTACAGCGAGATGCCATAATCTTTCTTTCATCTAGAAACTGTCTCATCTTGATTCTAGCTTCTTTATATTGTTCATAGAAGATCTATATCTCTAACTTCTGATTCTCAATGCTTTTGCCTAGCTTGTACCTTTCCATTGTATGATATTTTCTCCTAAGTCTTAAAAAATTTTAAATAAGAGATCTAGCTCTGATACCAATTGTTGGAAATAATGGAATGGTGTACTGAGAGGGGAGGGTTGAATCAGTACCCTCATAACTTTTATGAATTAACCTTTATCCTTTTAGTAATCAATTGTATTACCAACCATATATGCTACCTTATCTTTGTGTATGTTATATCAAATCATTAACTTAATTAACATGTAAAACATTCATAGAAACATTCATGAAATGCATAGACACATGACACAAGATTTGGTAACATAGAAAACCCCTGTTAGAAGGTTAAAACTGTGGTGGGGATGACACCCACAAAGCTTCACTATCTACAAAATGGAAGGGGTCGGTTAAGGCTTACAATTTTGATCACTTCTGATGATCTACCTTGTTAGGAGTATTATGTTGAGACTGGTTAAGGTCTACTCTGTTAAGAGCTTTAGCAACATTGTTTAGTGTGCACTCGGTTAAGAGATTTACAAAGGATTGTTAAATCCACCTTTCACAAGGATTTCTTCTATTTTCTACACTTGTTAGAATGTAGTCAAAAATATTCAATGATCCGAGTATGTGCAATCTACAATTTTTGATTACAGATCCAATAAACATTACAACTATATTTATCACCTATTGTGATTGATCAATACCTTTGTTCTGCTCAGTAGCCTTGGTTCTTGTTCTTGATAACATATTTCATCCTTGGTTGTTCTTCTACATAAAACTCTTAGTCTGATCCATAAATGTGCTCCTCGGCTACAATCATCATCACACGCATGTGTTCTGATAGATTACATATCTATTTATACAATTATTTGACCTAAATGAGTTTCACGTATTACAATGATAACTCTAAGATCGAAGGTTTACAACTTGACCTTGATCTCCTATTTTTCATGTTTTCAATCAGTTAGACTGATTAAAACAATTATAAGCACTTTGCTTGTCCCCAAAGAAATGGATTTAAAGCTAATAGAAAAGCTAAATATAAAACACAAGTGTTTTATTTGACATGGAAGTCATATCCACATTTCTCGGGATTCTAACTGTCTCTCAGTAGACTGGTGCTTGGGTTTTTCTTTGGTCTATCGGGTTCCTCTGTCATTTTTTTTGTTGGGTTGCATTGTACTCTTCTTGTCGGGTTCCCTTGTAACATTTTTGGGTTGCACTATATCGTCGGGTTTTCTTGGAACTTGTCTATCGGGTTGCACAAATCCTGACTTTCGGTGTTGGTGTTACCGACAGTTTCAAAACTGTTTTTCCTTTCATACTAATGGAAAACATATGTCTTCATATTTTTTCTTTCAGAACTTTTTTGTCTCCAAACTTTGCTTTTGTAATAGGTTATTTTTGCATGCAAATGATCTTGGCTTATGAATTCTTTGAATTATAACATGCATTATAGTGTGGTTCTCTCGCGAGGGTGACAAGTATGCCTTATATGGAGTCTTCCTAATTATTTGCTTCACTTTTAGAATCAACCTAATCACTACTAGCATCTTCATCAAAGATAACTTCAATATAATTAATTTTTCCTTTCCCCAAACAACGATGCTCTGGTTTCCTTGATTCCTTGCATGTAAAACATAATTTTCTTATTCTCAATTCATTTCTACTTACATATGTTGGCTTGGTGTTTACTATAGGTATCTTCAAAAGTATTGTGCTCCTTTAGAAGTGATTTTTTATCTATATATTTGGTAGTTTCCTCTTTTTGTTGATATTGTCCCTAGCCACTGAGTCTTCCAAGTTAAGAGTTGATTTTAGGGCTTCCTTAAAGGTTGTTGGGTTTAGAACCTTTAGTAATCCTATAAGTGGCTCAACTAAACCTTCAAAAAAAAAATATCAACCATCTATGAGAAACATCATGCACCATTACCACAAGAGTTTCAAACTTAGCCACATAATCTTCCATTGTGCCTTCTTGCCTTAGTTGAGCTAAACTTCTAAAATATGTTTTTGGGTTTGTTTGATCAAATCTCTCCATCAATCTTTGAATGAATTCCTCCATGGTTGAGATTGAATTATTTCCTTGAGTAGCTAACCCATGGTACCACCACTCATGAGAGACTCCTTCCAAATGTAGGGTTGCAAGTTTGATGGCTTCCTCTTTCATCATTGGATTCAATGAGTAGTAGATGTCTAGTTTGTGTAACCATGCTTTGGTTGTGGTACTACTTCTCCCATCAAAATTGGGCATGGTGATTTTTCCCAAGGTGCTGAATATATTTCTTCTCCTTCCCTTTCCTCCTATACCCTAATTTTTCTTTTAGACAACAATATTCAGTAAAGTTCATATCATTCTTCACTTCTTTTCTTAGGGCTTGGTATTTCATATGAAGATGATCCATCTCATTGGTCTGACTTGGTTTATCCTCACTAGGTTCTTTATTTTTCATAAAATTATCTCTAAATGGCTTGGATGGGATTTTATCTCCAGAAAAACTATCGATTCCTCCATTCTTAGCAAATTTTGTTTCATTAGAAGCACTTCATTCACCCCTATCTGTTTCAGATTTATCACCACCATGAATTAGTTAGATTCCCTTTAGCAAATGCGCTACCTCCTTCAATGTCTCAGACATGCTGAGATGTAGCTCTTTAGACCTTTTAAAGTAGGTCTTTTCCTCTTCATCACCCATGTCACTCATAGTCCCTTTTTCCTTCTAGCTATGAAAATACCTCAGTTCTCTTTCACTCATCAAGAATGTCCATTGGATAGCAAGAATCAAGCTCTGATACCACTGAAATATTCTTAGCCAGTTCTATGGTAAAATTATTTTCAAGCTCAAATAATTACACATTCAAATAGAAACAACTTCACATATTCTAATATTGAAACTCACAACAATGTAAAATTATGAAAAATACTCAGCACATAAATGCTAGATTGCACAAAAGATGGATTTAATATAAAATTCTAGAGTACATCAACTCCATTGATATTTTTGTAAGATGGACAAAATTACAATTCCTTCAATTTTCCCTATAGTTTATAGTTTTGAATTGAAATGCCATACTAAATTTCTAGAAATGATGGTACCTTGGCGACCTTAGAAATCTTCTTGATGTATACCCTTGATATTTGATTTTCTCTATATTAGTTTGTAGACATGTCTAGAAAATGATGCCTCTACTAACCGCTTCAATTTGATATCTCAAGCTTTGTAGACCCAATCTTTTATTAAATTCCATGGTAGATATGCTTTTGTAACCTTTAGTACCTACTTCATCTTTGCAAGTGTCCAAGACACACTACAATGTCAGGGTTGTCGTCGGGTTTTTTTAGATTTTCAGATCCATTCTTCTTGTCATACAATGACATTGTTGCGTATGAAATATTATCTCTTCAAGATTCATGAATTCATTGCTTTCCTTCTTGTTGATATGATGTGATATAAGAAGAAAATATTTTATTAGTAATATCATCAGGTAATGCTCAAGGTTAGGGATTGTGTCCTACCTTGCACCAACCTATAGTTGTGGTTTCAAGCCTAGACGTCTGCTTAGGCAGTGTGATTGATCAATCAAGAATACAAAAATAAATTAACTTCACCTATAAATAGGTGCCTACATAAGTTAGCCAGGTTGGCCCCTAAAACAACAAATTATTTTATTTTCAAAATAAACATCACTTTAAACCTGTTAAGTTGGATAAGGTTGACTCAACAACAATAGGTTTATTAATTAATTAATTAATTAATTTATAAATTAAGAAAAAGTATGTAATGGGGTGCTAAAGAGCACCGCTTGGTTGGGTCGACTAGCCCTATCAATTCGGTTTCATCATAAGTTTTTCTTTTAATTCATGCTCATTTTTTTCCAAATGGGATGTTGGGTTTAAAGTTTGAACTATATTGAGTGGACCAAGGCACCTAGGGCACCCCATTCTTGAGAACATACCAATCAGGGTGCTTTTTTCTTGATGATTAGGCCCAAATTTAAACCATGTAATGGTTACATTTTTTAGTAGGGATGTAAATCCTATGTCAACTTTCATTGATTTTTACACATTGAAATGTTGTGAGAGGAATAAAAGCAAGCTATCCTATCTCATTTGGACAAGACATCAATTCCAATTAAAGTTCTCAACTACACTTTCATATCTTCAAGTTCTAAGGCAAGAGATAAAGTATCAAGGCATTAAAGACTAGGGGTATTTGTAGATCTAAGTATCTTGTGAAGGCGTCCATGATCTTCCTATCCATAAAGTCAACATCAAGACAACTTCAAGTATCTTCATGATCTCAAGAAGGTTTATGAAGGTATAAACACTTTATTTTTTAGATCTAGCCTATGTTATGCTTCAACGTGCTTTCAATTATGTTTCTATTTATGTCCAATTCAAGGTTAATTCCTAAACCAGGATTTGACTTCTAGGCAAACCCATTTCTACACAATATTTTCTCTCTTTTATGTTTGCAAGTATAGGAGATAGACATGAGGAAAAACTATAGTAAGATAAGGTGAAGAGTTAAAAATTTCAAGTCATTTCATTGAAAATTTTTGGGGACCAAATTGAGCTAGGCACCATGTTCCCACATTTTTAGTCTCGGATTTAAATTACATGTATTTTGCAATATGCTCATTCTAGGTCCTTTCCAAAATATGTCTATCTATTCTCTATCTCCCTATACATACAAAGAACCCTCAACTCACTCCATTTGACCTCCTATCTCATATTCTTCCATCTATAATTACATTCCATATTAGCCTTCTATTTACGATGTAGTATCATTGCATCTGCCTAGCGCTTCATCCCCCTTGAGGCCTAGTGGATCATCTTCCTTCCAATGTAAGTGGGAGATAGCCCTAAGATTCCTAGTTTGTTTGTGCATCCTACTTGAGCCCTATTTCCCACCATTAAATTTTGGTTAACCTGACACATCTTGTAGCTCCTTTGAATCTTATTTTGATTTCTAGGTCTACTTTATAAGATTTTTACATTTTATGCATTTAGAGATTCAAATATATTTTATGATTTGCAATGTTTAAATGGTAATTTTTTAAGAATTTGCACTTTTTAGATCTTCCCTTCTTTTATAGCTTTGTGCATGAGTTTTATGACCTTGGGCCCTAAATATAACATCCCCATGAGAATAAGTTATATACTTGTGGCTTTTCTTGATGGTATAGAGCCCGATTCAACTAATATTTTCCATGGGAATTCAAGTGGTACTTGTATGACTACAAATGAAATACATAACATTGCTGAAAATTACTCTTCTCATACTTCACAAGAGGAGGATGAGTCCTTGACACAAGTGTCTCTTAGCCAAGTATTTTATCTTGTCAATGATTTGTAAAAGCTTGAAAATTGGATGGGTCAAGAACATTCAGATAGTGAGACAATCCCCTTGATTTAAGGGTTGATAAGGATGGTCCAAAATGGTTTCACCAAAAAAGTCTTCAACAATGGCTCACCAAAAAATAAAAATAATTAGGAAAAAAAAATATTGAGTTGACAAAATGTCTATGTCAATATGTTTGAGTACCCTTTTAAATTCATTATGAAGGTTAGACCATGTGTACTAAGTAGACCAACAATGATATTATCCAACATTAGAATCAACAATCCAACACGAGGATAATGAATCAACAATCCAACACTAGAGATAAGATCTTTCAACGTCATTGGTTGCATAAGAATTAATGACACCAAAAGAATGGTTATTAATATTAAAGAGGGCCCAAAGAGCCTTACAACTGGGGTTTCATCCTTGGTCAAATAAGTGTGGCTTCCATTTTAGAGAAATCATAATAGAAATTATGTCACATCTCAGTTCATAGTTACATTGAAAAATGTGACTGGTAAATTTATATGGCATGATAGGTAGCAAAAAGAAAAAATCCAAAAAAATTAACTCATACAAATAAAGAATATTGAGGTTTGCAAACCTTTTCCTATTATCATGCACAAAATAAATTTTCTTTCAGGGTTTGTTAAACTCTAAATATTTCATGATAAAAAAATATCATGAAATATGGGAGTTTAGAGGCATATTACCACTATCAAGTTCTTGAATGTCATCATAGCTACTCTCCAAAAAATACACTAACTTTTTTGTAACTAACTTGCAAATTGCCAGTTCAATAACTAGCATGTAGGGTTGGAAAGTTTATCTAGAACATACTCTTTATTCTATAAGGCGTGAAAGGAGCTATGTGAGTGGTTAAAAATCACTTGAGGAGAAACAAGGGGAGAATAAGAAGGTGAACCCTTTGTTTGAGAAGATAAAACACTAGTAATAAGATGTCTTTTGCTATAATGAGGTTTGTTCACCTCCTTGGAGGATTCATCAAAAGGCTCTAAAATAATAACCTATTTCTCCTTCACCTTATCAACATGTTTACAAACACTTGGACCCATATTCTTGTTTTGTATTCCGCCATTTGTAAGGGACCTTTCACCCCTTTATTGCAATTATTTTTGTGATTTCTTATTGTAGTCACACCTTCTTCACTTTTTGGAGAAGGTGAAGTAAGTTTGACTCTTGGCATAAGAAAAAGGTAATATTTCATTTTGTTATTAAAATATTAACATCTATAACAAGTATTTGATACATTAATGTAGAGAACTCTCTAGGTATGATACAACTTGACCAATCTAAAAGTTACTAGAGTCCTGTTAAGCTCATTTGAAAGGTTGACCTCATCATAAACACAGTTTTTAAGGATGAGCTAGCGAAAATTTATGTAGCTCAACTCAAAACACAATACAACTTTAGAAGGATTTTCAAGGCAAGAGATAGCCAAGAAAATCAATCTAAATAAGGATCATAAAGACGTGTTGCTTAGAGACAACGAAGTCCAAGGTCCAAGGAGTAAAAATTGATAGGGAGTTTTCAACATCCAAAGGTCTATATACTTGAGGATAAAATGTCAATATAATTATCTTTTGCATAGCTCTCCTTCACCTTATCAACATGCTTTCAAAAACTTGGACCCATATTCTTATTTTTTAGTCCACCATTTGTAAGGAACATTTCATCCCATTATTGCGATTATTTTTCAAATTTCTTATTACAGTCGCGTCTTCCTCGCTATTTTGAGAAGGTGAAGTAGGTTTGACTCTTGGCATAACTAGAGGACAACCATTCACTCTATGGTCAAACAATTGACATCTGCTGTAAGCATTTGAAAAATTAATATGAGAACTCTTTAGTATGGTGCAACTTAACCAATCTAAAAATCAATAGAAACCTTACGCTTGTTTGAAAGGTCAACCTCGTAATAGACACATTTTTAGGGTAAGCTAACCAAAATTTGTGTGGCTCAACACAAATTAAATTATTTGAGAGGCTACAATACAATTTAAGAAGGATTTGCAAGGTAAGGGCTAATCAGGCAACTTGATCCAAATAGGGACCATAAAGGCTTGTTGCACTCAAAGATAACAAAGTCCTAGGTTCAAGCAGTAAAAACCAATAAGAATCTTTGAACATGCCAAGGTCTATAACTGAAGATGACATGTCTACATAATTAGCTAACTACTTAACAAGATTTAAAGGGCATTAAATTTGATCCAAATAAACTTGACCCACTAATTAGCTAACCCCTTAAAAGGATTTAAAGAACATTAAGTTGGATCCAAGTAGACTTGACCCACTACCAAAATATGCTTTGAAAAAAATACATTCAACCAAATAATCAATCAACATAGGACTTTCTAACCTTTAGATATACTTCAAACTCTAGAATTCATAGGACCTCATGAATAAAACATCAAAAGAGTTACCTTGTAAAATACCTTTTAAAACAAACTTGTGTAATGTACGAAACCCTATTCTTAAACATGTCAAAGCCGACAGTTCCACCATCGACTGAAATGCTCTGACTAGGGGCGATTGAAAGGTATTGACTATGTAGCACCCAAAAGCGCACCCATCATCCATTGTTCTCATGTCGTGCATTATCATGCAAATCATGACAAGTCAAGTTCCCTGAGATTGCTTAGCAGTTAACGTTAACCCCAGTTGAACGCCATTAAATATGGAGAAATTTGTGATTTATGATTTTGATTGCCATAAATTACGATGTTAGAGATATTTCAAATTTTAGATTGCAATCTTTTGTAGTTTTGATTTTTTATTTTCTTTTTGCTCGAGTAAAACAGTCAAACTGTTCAACACTGCAACTCTTTCCTTGAAAAGCACAGGCATAAATCAGTCAATGTAGTTTAACACCGGTTAATACATTTGTCTATTTTCTTTTTTTAGGCATGCAATTAACCATTAAAATTCTATAAAAACATCATATAAAAATAAAAGATTATAGATGTATTTTCTAACATAAGATTTACAAGCTGTGTTGATAATTCTCGCATAAGATTTAGAGGCCAATCAATGTATTTTTAATAGTGTTTTATTTTTTGAATTGATTTATTATTTTGTATTGATTTGTGATCAATTTTTTTTTATTTTAGATGATGTATTTTACAATTGTAAATCAATAATATTTTTTTAAATTGAATTTATGATGTAATTCAAGATTTTCAAATTATATTTGTTTCATTTCAATTTGTATGGATCCAATAGAATCCAATAATGTTTTAGTTTAAACCAAGTCAAACATTATATATAGGCCTATTGGATCTTGTATGTCCCTAAAAAATCTCACATTAGTTTGCAAGTTGGGATATGGAGATCTTGTGTTAATATAGAGAAAATGCATGCACCCATATCTATGTTTGTTGATGAGCATCCATAATTAGAACCAATTCTTGAGCATCCATCTGTAAAATGAATTCTCCAAGCTTGGCTTGATTTCCTTTATTAGAACCTTTAACACTATGTACATGAATACATTTAATTAAAGATTTCTTGAGAATTTTATGTTTATTAACAATAAATTAAAAAAAGCTTAAAAAATTTACTAGTTAAAAATCTATGTAATTTTTAACTTTAAAAATAAAAAATATTTTTCAATTTAATTTTGATATAGATTACATTGGTTTATTGTTCAAAATTGTTGCCTTTTTTAAAATATTCTTAAAATAGTTGTTTGCATGTTCTTAATTAAGATAAAGCATTTCTCAAGCAATAATGGTGAGATCGACTTATGTGTTGTGATACCTAGACTCCCTCATTTCGTCAAAGTTGAGGGTTTATTGGATAGCACAAAGACAACATTTATATGCAAAATGCACATAGAGGACAACTCAAAAGATATACTCAAGGTATGTCTATATTAGATATCGGTGTGCTTTTGGCCCCCAAGACAATAGAAATAAACATGAAAACATGACAAGGATGTGAAGGTTTATAGATGGTAATTAATTATTAACTAATTCTGTGTTTATACTATTTTATGTACAAGTGAGAGAACTTAATAGAATTGACTTTTTTTTTTCCTTATGCATACTTACATCCATAATTGTGAATGTGATTGTAAATTTTTTTTTTACATCATTTTGTTGGGTAATAGTGATATTGAGCTAAAAATATATGCACTTGATCATTTACACCTATTATTGTAATAATCATATGCCACATTCATATAAAATGTTAAATTTCTTTCATTTTTCACTTTAAAAAAATATTTTTTTTTTATAAAATTCACAAAATAAAAATTCCAAAATGTTCTCTCTCAATATTTTCTTTTGAGTTTTTTTCCTCTAATCTTGAAGTCAAAATATACAACCAAAGTATATACATTAATGAAAATAATAAATAAAAATTTAATGATATCTATTAAATTTATTAATTTAATAAATATTTGAATAAAAATTAAATTAAATTTTAGTTTATTTCAAGTAAAATATTGATGAAATTCATTAGTGTAAAATATAATTAAAAATTCATAAATAACATTATATTTAAGTTTCTTTGAAATGTATTGTATTGAAAATGATATTGTATTTGTAAAATTTGATATTAATATATAATATTACAAATTATATTATACATATTATAATTAATTAAATATTTTATATTAAATATATGAAAATAAATTGCATTTTCATTTTTAATTATAATAATACATTCCAAAAAAAAAATTATTTATATTTAAATTTTACATATTATAATACATTATAATTTATATCTTATATTTTACATCTTATATCATTTTATATAATATTTAATATTTATTTTAAAATAAAAATACAAGAAATTTCATAGGGCTTTTTTAATGAATTTAATTGAACTCTTGTTTCCATTGCCTTCAATTCACGGTACCTTCCATTTTTAGGGTATTCAAATTGATAAATTAATAATTACTGCAGTTATGCATGCCAGTATTACATCATGCCCATCACGTATGATGGGTGCCGTTTTGGGTGCTATATAGACATTGCCCGATTGAAAGGGCAAATAATTCACCCGACACAACAAAACAATATACAAAAAATAAAAACCTGCAATTATTACACAGGTAAGAACCAGGAAGATACGAGCTCTCAACCAGTCACCTCTCACAGCTATCAATATTCTTGGATCGTCACACTCTTTATATCTGTTAATCGGCTAGGCTAATCTGTTGTATACTATGTTCTCTTTATGAATCTACATTTTTATATATGTCAATCTCCTGTAGTCTCTCTCTCAGGCTGCACATTTTCCAAGCTTCAATTACGATCTTAAAATGGCATTGCCATGCACTCCTCATCTCAACCTCGCAGCATTATGTAGAGAGGGCCAATTGAAGGAGGCTCTGCACATCCTGCTTACTACACACAACCCCCCTCGAGATTCCTCTCCATATCTTCAATTATTGCAGACCTGCATTCTCAAGAAGGCGCTTTCACAAGGGAAAAAAATCCACTCTTTCATCGCTCACTGGCGACTTACATTTTCTACACGCACAAGCTTTCAGAATAAGCTTATTAACATGTATGATAAATGCGGAAGTTTGGTTGATGCCCGTAAAGTGTTCGACCACATGAAAGGAGGAGACGGATTTTCATGGAATACTATTATTTCAGCATACCGAAGACATGGATTTCCTCACGAGGCAGTCACACTGTTTCACCAAATGCAACGAACAGGACTCCAACCAGATCAATTCACATTTGCCAGCGTACTTCCGGCATGTGCCAAAATAGGATCTTTGGAACAGGGTATGGGCATCCATCAAAGCATAAAAGATAGAGGATTTTCGTCAGATGTGGTAGTTGCGACTGCCCTCGTAGATATGTATGTAAAATGTGGAAGCATGCACATGGCACGTGAACTGTTTGACAAAATGCTTCAAAGAGACACCGTCTCCTGGAATGCCATGATTGCAGGATATGCACAACATGGGTATTTTGAAAAGGCCTTTGAAACTTTTAAGCAAATGCAACTAGCGAGTGCAATGCCAGACTCCACAACCTTTGTCAGTATCCTCCCTGCCTGTGCTCAAATTGGAGCTTTGGAACATGGTAGAGCCATCCATCAAAGCCTAATTGTAAGTGGATTATTTTCAGATATTATGGTTGGAAATGCTCTAGTAGATATGTATGCAAAATGTGGAAGTATGCACACGGCACGTGAGTTATTTAACAGAATGCCTAAAAGAGATGTTGTCTCATGGAACGCCATGATTGCAGGATATGCACAAAATGGGCATGTTGGAAAGGCATTAGAAACTTTCAAGCAAATGCAATTACTAGGTGTAAAGCCAGACTCCACAACCTTGTCGAGCATACTGCCGGCTTGTGCAAAAATGGAAGCTTTGGAACAGGGTATGGACATCCATCGAAGCATAATGGAAGGAGGGTTTTTGTCAGATATTATAGTTGCAAGTGCCCTGGTAGATATGTATGCAAAATGTGCAAACATGGACAAAGCGCGTGAATTGTTTGATAGGATGGCTCAAAGAGATGTCATCTCATGGACCGCCATGATTGCAGGATATCTTCAAAATGGGTTTGTTGAAAAAGCCCTAAAAACTATTAAGCAAATGCAACTGGCTGGTGTAATGCCAGACTCCACAACCTTTGCCACCATACTCCCCGCCCTTGCTCAAATTGGAGCCTTGGAACAGGGTATGGGTATTCATCAAATTATAATTGAAAGTGGGTTTTTGTCAGATGTTGTAGTTGCAAGTGCCCTGATAGACATGTATGCAAAATGTGGAAGCATAGAAAAGGCGCGTGGACTGTTTGACAAAATGCCTCAAAGAGATGTGGTCTCATGGACTGCAATGATTGTGGGATATGCACAAAATGGATTTGTTGAAAAGGCTTTAGAAACTTTCAAGCAAATGCAATGGTCAGCTATAAAGCCAAACTCCACAACCTTTGCTAGCATCCTTCCAGCCTGTGCTAAAATGGGAGCTTTAGAACAGGGTATGGACATCCATCAAAGCATAATGGAAGGAGGGGTTTTGTCAGATATTGTAGTTGCAAGTGCCCTGGTAGATATGTATGCAAAATGTGGAAGCATAGACAAGGCACGTGAACTGTTTGACAAAATGCCTCAAAGAAATGTGATCTCCTGGAATGCCATGATTGCAGGATATGCACAAAATGGACTTTGCAAAAATGCTCTCAAAATCTTTGAATTAATGAAGCACTCTGGAACATATCCTGACATTGTAAGCTTTGCTTGTGTTCTATTTGCATGTAGCCATGCAGGTTTAGTGGATCAGGGCTGTGCATACTTTAATCAGATAAGTAACCCATATTGCATTTCACCTACAGTTGATCATTATGTGTGCATGGTTGATCTTCTTGGCCGAGCTGGCTATCTGGAGAACACCCTAAACTTTATTGTTAAGATGCCAATTAAACCTCCGGTGGTTGTGTGGATGTGTTTTCTTGGTGCCTGTAGATCACATATGAATACAGGTTTAGGAGTGTTCACAGCAACACTGCTTTTTGATTTGGAACCTAAAAATGCTGGTACTTATGTTCTTCTATCAAACATCTATACAGAAGTGGGTATGTGGAGTGAGGTTCAAATGGTAAGGAGATTGATGAAAGATAGAGGAATTAAAAAGATCCCTGGATGTAGTTGGATTGAAGACCATAAAATGGTGCATGCTTTTTGTGTAGGAGATAGATCACATCCACAGACACAGGAGATCTATGCAAAATTGGAGAAATTAGATTGGGAGATGAAGGCAGCAGGGCATTTTCCAGATTCAAGACTTTCACTTAATGATGTGGAAAAGGAGGAAAAAGAATTATTTCTCTGCCACCACAGTGAAAAATTGGCAATTGCATTTGGTTTGTTAAACAAGCCACCTGGAACGACCATTAGAGTTGTTAAGAACCTCCGAGTATGTGCTGACTGCCACACTGCAACGAAATTTATATCCAAGATTGCTGCAAGAGAAATTGTTGTGAGAGATGCCAACCGTTTCCATCATTTTAAACAAGGACAATGTTCTTGTGGAGATTATTGGTGACGCTAAATGAAGCGACCTCAAAAATTGGCTCGTGCTGTAATAGTGTGCACCGTGTCAGACCTGCAGTAATATATCGAGGGACAAGTTTTATTTTCAGACTCTTAAACTTTTTTGTTTGCTTTTCTTTTGTTTTTGTTTTGAGTATTTAGCAATTTAGACCATGCTGTTGGCTTAGTAAAATTAGATGGATAGAATGTAATGCAGATCAGTGCTGCTTTTATATACTGTTGAGTTATCTATCGAAGATATATTTTATGATAATATGGATGTTTCATTGAATTGTTTTCAGGAAACTTACATATGCACGAAATATAGAAGAGGAGGTGGAGAATGGAGCAAAAACACTTCAAGTAGAAAGAAAGATTTTTAACCAGCAGAAAATGGGAGAGGAGTGCTCACAATCAACTCTCCTTTTTAGTATAGCTTTTTATTTGATTAGTTGTATGATCTTTTGTCAATTTCAGGTTGATCGTTTGAGATGAAATTACACCTTTAAATTATATATCTAATTTTATAGAAATGCATATAGATTTTGTTTCATTTATGGTTAGATAATTTCTAATGTTGTTTAGCATCTCTTTGCTAGGTGAGATAGTTAATAGATTTGTGAGTTCACAGATGTTCTTTAATTTGATTTGATTTCAATTCGTTTGGTATTAATTAGAAACAAAATATTATAATTTATATATGAATTAAAAAGTCACAACTGTGTTTATGTTGTAATTAGCACACATGTATGATAATTGTCTAATGAGGATTATAGATTGATGGTAGAGACAAATATATAATAAATAAAACCACAGTTTATTCTGTATTTTAATTACACATTCGTGTTATTATAAACATTGAGCATGATGAGATGTATAAATTGGTACAAATGAGATGAGGGTTTGAAGGCGGTTAGGGGATAGTTAAATAGGATATTTCGTAAGTATCTGGAGTGATAATAGGTTTAAAAATAAGAACTCAAAAGGATCAAGACTAAAAATTTCATAGAAACACAATTGTAAGCATCCATAAGATTAAGAAGAATATTATCATTATACTCATAATATCGTTAAATTGACAAATTTGTTCAACTGTAGCAAACCTAACAAATAGTACGAAATGCAATCATGACAAAAGATACCAAAGAAAATCATACAACCCACACAATAAAACAAACATAAATAAAAGTAAACACCAAATGAACAACAGATTTATCTTGAGAAAACCCTCAAAATTGAACAGCCTACCCACCAATAGATACTTCCTCCTATATAAATCCTCAAAAGTAGTACAACTTGTTTCAAAGTACTCCTGACATGATTCCAGTACAAAACATCACAAATTGGTCACATAGACTTGACGAATGAGTTGCACCTCAACAAGTAAGTATGTTCTTGTCATCAAAACCACATTTGCACATGCTTCTCATGTAGCACCTCACATCATACTCTTGTTATTTTTCTCTCTTTGCTTCTTAATCCTCATGTTTAACCAAGATCCCAAGAGCCTTGAATTTTTGTAAACATTGGTATATATAGTTGAAAGCCACACTCCTTATCTCTTCTAGGAAATTTAGGAGATTTGCAATCTAATGTCACCAACATGTAGCTTACAGTGCCCATGTTGTAGGCTTCTATACACATACTGACTAAATCATCAGCGATCTCAATTGTTGTCTCTGCTACCCCTAGTGGATGTGCTATTACTTCTACTCTCAGCCCATTCATTATCTATCAACCCTTGCTTGGCTGTTAATTACTTATCACTTCTCAACCTGGTTTTACACAACAACCTCCTATTTCTTCTACTTCTATAATTACTTATCACTTCTCAACCTGGTTTTACACAACGACCTCCTATTTCTGCTACTTCTACAGGACCGTAAGTCTCCACCATTCCAACTACTACTGTGTAAACTTCTGCAAGTCCACTAAACCGTATCCTTAACAAAGTGGTACAAAATATGGGTCAGAAGCAGTTCGAAATCACTAATTTAACCAACCCTGCTTCTCAGCCTTTAATGCAGTCTTATTATTATTGTATCCCTCTAGCATTGGACATTCTAAACAAATCCTTGCCACAAGGGTTTGAGGTATTGAGGTTTGAGAAATATTGTGGAAAGAGAGGCTTGTAAACTCATGTCTTTGCCTTCAGTTCCTTATGTAGTGATTTTCTTTTTTAGGATGCTTTGTTAGCAAAGTTTTTCCTGTAGTCTCTTAAAATCACCAAGTTGGATTGGCTTTGCTCGCTCCTGGACAATTCTATTATCTCCTTCGATCAATTGATAATTTAGTTCTTATTGCATTAATTTTATGTGGACAATGGACCTTAGGTCACTTACACTAACCGGGTTCATTATAAGCAAGGAATATGGAGCAATTAATTGAATTTATATTTAGATATCAGTTTCCGTTCTCATAAATCCCTTATACGCTCCCTGATTCTGATGTACAATGTGTCCTCTTTGAAAACCTGCAACCAATGCTCAGGAAGAAAATTCTGCTAATGATATATAATCCTTTCATGCATCTATGTACTGCATTATGCAACTATCAACATACTTTGACTTAGTATGGGATCACTCCTCATCGTTTCTCTCTGATGGTCAAGGTGCAACGTCTTCTTCTAGGAGGTATAGAAAGAATAAATCCTTCAGCCAATCCAATGTAACCATTATACAACAAGTTCCTGAGGTTTTCACATTGGCATCTCAACGAAGAAGGCCGTTTTCTGAAGTATCTAACAGCTATTATAGTATTATGCAAAGACCACTCAAGAATAAATTGATTAACCTTCTAGAAATTAGACCGCTACCTTCAAACAAGCCATACCCAAAGTTGTATGTGCACAAACATTTTGTCAATGTCATCATGCTCTTGGACACGATACTAAAAGATGTGTACATCTTTCACACAAGACTACATCGACAATAGTACCATCCACATGTTATAAAAGGCAGAATGCAAGTAAATTAGCTGTGAAACCAAACCAACACTTGTGGAAATACACATATATCTCCCATTTCATTCAACCAACTCCACCACGAATTCAGCATCTACTTCCTCACAATCTTGTGATTTTTTATATGGTCAGTATTGCTCCCATTTCTCTTAAAAGACCATGATCTTTGCATACTAGATATATCATTAAGTTCTAATGATCTTTCATATAATGGAGAATATTCACCTTTCTATATCTCCATTGAGATTGACTAGAAGATTGTTAACGTTGTTATAATTGATATTACTGGAAGGGTGAAATGTCATTATAGAAGAAATATTATTAACTTCTTCACAATCTTGTGAGTTTTTATATGGTCAGTATTGCTCCCATTTCTCTTAAAGACTATGATCTTTGCATTCTAGATATATCATTAAGTTCTAATGATCTTTCATATAGTGCAGAATATTCACCTTTTTATATCCCCACTGAGATTGACTAGAAGATTGTTAACGTTGTTATAATTGATATTACTAGAAGGGTGAAATGTCATTATAGAGGAAATATTATTAACTTCCTCACAATCTTGTGATTTTTTATATGGTCAGTATTGCTCTCATTTCTCTTAAAGACCATGATCTTTGCATTCTAGACATATCATTAAGTTCTAATGATGTTTCATATAGTGGAGAATATTCACCTTTTTATATCCCCACTGAGATTGACTAGAAGATTGTTAACGTTGTTATAATTGATATTACTAGAAGGGTGAAATGTCATTATAGAGGAAATATTTTTAAATGTGTTAAGAGGTAACTTGTCTCACTCAAACCTTCATTTTGATAGTCCTACCTCTATAGACAACTAAGGAAAATGAAAGACAATGTATTGAAGAAAGATAGTAAATGCAAATGTTTCTAATGAACAGACAATGAAGTATGCTATGAAAAAATTAAACTATAACACCAAGTTTTTATGGTGAAGTAGGGACAATCGAGCTAGCCAAAAAAAATCTCTAGAAGACTACCAAATCTCCCAAAGACGATGTCTCATGTTTCAAGAGATTGTTCTATACCTATACACTATGGAGAGCTTGTATGCAAGAGTTCAAAATAGTTGTAATATATAATTATTTTGTGCCCAAAGCTTCAAGTTGTGTAAAATTTGTGTATGAAGGAGCTTAAATGAAAAATTGCATGAATGAAACATCAAATGTTTTCTCTTTATTTTCCATATGGAACCCTTTTACCCCAAGATAGAAGGTATGGGTTCATTTGCGAGAGCTAACCTGGTTGACAAGGGCATTATCCTAGCAAGTTCCAGGAAGCATAATGCTCTAATGGTTCATTGAGTTTCACACATTTTTGTGGGACATTAGTGCATCATGCAAACATCCAAGAAAATCAAACTCAAAAATTGCAGAAAATTAGAAATTTACTGGAATTATAGTGTTTTGACAAAAACATAGAACAATTGCAAAATATTATTTCTTAAGTTAAAGGGGGTTTTTGTGTAGTGTGAAATTGTAGGGGAAAGCAATTTTTGACACTACATGTGTGATAATTTATAGACAACATATCCATGTTTACGAAATGGAGAATGTTAATGAATAAGAAAACTTTGAAAAAACTAGGAAATCCTCCATATTACATGTGAATTAACTATTAAACAAACTCATTTGAGTTTAGGAAAGATGACAACCAAGAATTTTTTAATTTGAACCGAGCTCTGTAACTAAGTTTTCTCTGTTCCCATGAAAACCCTCATCGTAAGAGTGAGCCCT
Organism: Thuja plicata; assembly: GCA_018584345.1. Lineage (NCBI taxonomy): Eukaryota > Viridiplantae > Streptophyta > Pinopsida > Cupressales > Cupressaceae > Thuja > Thuja plicata. Next base: position 376,401 of record MU223639.1, read on the forward strand.
TGCTTAGCCTGCACGATGAGGGCTTTCACAGCCTTTTTCCTGGGTGCATTTTATTCCTTCATTTGTTGTGACCACTTCCTCATGTTGATTGTGTTTAATGGGGCATGACTCCCTTGGAGACAACCAAAACAAGGAGGCCCCAAAATCTTTTCGAGAGGCGGTGAAAGGTGTGGAGCAACTTGTGTCCAAGGCTCAGTTTGTTATTGAGATGCTACTTGGTAACAATGGCGCAGCCAACGAAGGACAATGTGGTAAGACATATTCTAGCCCTACACTCGTCATTAAACTTAATCCATAAATGACTGCAACGTTGAATGATGAGAAGTTAAGGTTAAGTAATATTGCTATCTTTTTTGCGGTTCTAGAAGAATAAACTCCCTTCAAGAAATTTTTTGAATAACCAGTTACAATTTTTTTTGGGTTAAAAAACTATGGTTTAAGTTTAACTTGTGTAGAATGATCCAACAAGGTTTATTTCTTATAATTGTATGCACTTTAAAATGGTCGCTTAGACTTTGGGCCCCATTTATTATTTTATCATTTTATCAAATTTCTGAATCAATGCTTTGAAATATTTTCAATTCAAATCAATTTCCTTGATCAAATTGTAATTAATTCAATTATTCAATTATTTCAATATTTCCTAAGATTTGACCATTTTTATTTAATTAAAAGATTTAATCTCCCTTGTAATTAAATAAAATTATTCTTATTTAATTAAAATATTTAACCTCCCTTTTAATTAAATAAAATTCCTCTTATTTAATTAAATTCAATTTCCCTCATTTAATTAAATAAAAAATTTCTAATTTATTTAATTGAAAGAAAACCTCTCTTTTAATTAAATAAATAAAAATCCCCACTTAAAGCACTTTATTTGTTGAAAAAGGAAATGAATTAAATTAAAAAT
>MU223639.1:385792-404757 GCA_018584345.1 Thuja plicata
AGGGCCTTCATTTTACATTTTTACACATCCATGACTAGAGAGCTATGGATCGATATTTGAGGCCTCATTCTTGAGCAACCTTGAATGGAATGATTCATAGAAGTGTGACAACATTTATGCACACAATAATCTTTCAAGACCCCAAAAGCCAGGAAGAAGTGTTATATAAAGAATTTTGGAATGTTGGTAATGACTATTTTCGGGTCATTTCATGGTCCCCAAATGCAAATTATAATGAAATTATGGCACTTTATTGCCCTATATGAATCTTTGTTAAAAATATCCCTCCATACATGTGGAGGTTGATTTCAAAGCCCCTAGATTCTCTAGGGAATACCCTTCGCATGGAGGAATCCCCTTCCTTGTTGCCTCATTTGGATGCTCGGCTACTCATTGTTGTAAACCCAGGCATGGACTTACTAGAAGCTCATGTGATTAATATGGAAGAATAAATTATTTCATGCCTTGTGGAATTTCTTGGGGGAATTAATGTCTATATTTTGTGTAGAAAACAAGGACACCTAAGGAGGGTTTGTCCTTTGCGCAAATAAAAAACAAGTCTTGAGACCTGAATCGAAGGCTGCTAAGAAGCCTAGTGATATTCGTTGTGGTCATCTCCATATTAAGAAGGTGGGTAAAACTAGGGATTTTGTTCCCCCTCCCTCTTTCAAGCAGGGACGTCCCCCTCCATCTATGGATTTAGACCCAAAGTTGCCTCAGAGGCTACCCCTAACTTTGCTTCTGTCAAGAAAATGGACTCTCTTTTTCAAGCTATCAAGGTTGTTTTTGTGTCTAAGGACCCCTCCCCCCTCAAATATCCCTCCATAGTTTGATCTCCCTAGTGACCTAGATGTTCATGTGGAGCCTAAACTACCTCCTAAGCACTGAATCCTCAATGCTCAACAACTTTTGTTGGCATCTTGAAGAGACTAGAAAGAGGATTGAGAAGCAGATTTATCTTGATCGACATAGAAGGAACTCTAAAGATTATGTGGATAGTCAGGTGACCACACCCCTCCCTAAAAGAGATGAGACTAGGGCCATGGACAAGGATCATGCCCCCAAATATGTCCCCCTGAGGTATCCACGAGTGGGAAAGAATAAGTTGTTGATGTTATGCATAAGACCTCTAATGGATCTTCGCAGAATGTGGCCTCATGTTTTAAAGAGAGTAATAATAATAAGGTGGATATTCCTCCCCCTCAGATGATCATGGATACCAGAAGGAGATAGAAGAAGGGGAGATCCTTGACAATAGTTGTGGGCTTATCCCTTCCCTAGAGAGAGGTGTGGACACCTATCTAGCTAAGTGCAAGAATGTAGACAATAAGGTGGAGGATAAGGAGAATTTATGGGTCATTGTATCATATATTAATTCCACCCTTAGAGGTTGTGCACACGACTCTGCTAAGAGTAGAGGAGCAGGAGATAGGGAGGGCTTGCAAATGCCTCCTACAAAAAAGAGAGGAAGAAGAGACAATTCTTACTCCATGGAAGCTGATGAAACTTTTATGTTTAAACCAAAGAGGGGGAGACCTCATGATTCATTTTCTAAAAAGTCTATTCTTATACTTTCTAGAGGACAAATGCCTAAATATTTTAGAGCATTCAGAACCCCTATGGATGTTGATCTTTGAGTTTCCATGGACTTACAATGTGTTTCCTAGAATATTAGGGGTTTCGAAACCTCGGATATGAAGTATTTAATTGAGAGATTCCTCAGATCCTATCCTAAGCTGGACGTTTTGATGCTTCAAGAACTTAAAGTTGTTGGATATACCCTATAAATTAGTTTGAAATGCATTTTGAAGGATGTTACATCCTTTACCACTAATCATTCTAGGGGGAAGGGAGGAGCATCTATCTTTGTTAACCCCAAACATAGTAAATTGATAAAAAGGTGGGGATGTTCTCCCTCTAACAAAGTTGTATGGGTGGTGATTTGTTTGGATGAGAAGGAGATTGGGTTGTGCTTCATCTATGCAGCCAATGACTACAGAGAGAGAAGTGATTTATGGCTCAATGGATTGCCCAGCAAGAAGATATCCCTTGGCTCCTGGGAGGAGATATTAACATGGTGGAAGCTACCTCAGACAAGTCTGGGGGCTCCAAGTTTGAAGGGAAGGGTGAGGAAAGATTATTTTGGTATAGGATGATGAATAAGCTCGAATTGTTTAACCCCATGGTTGAGAAGAGAAAAGAACTCATATCAATTTGGTTCACATGGTGTAATTTCCAACAATGGTCCAAAAGGATATATAGGAGGCTTCTTTAGTTCTATGTTAATAAAGATGTTATTCACTTCAAGAAGAGTGAAGATAGAAGCCCAGTGAAATTGATCCCATTCACTTTATTGGGTCATCACCCAATCCTAGTGGTCTTTTCTATGAGTTTCTCCCAAGACATGACTAAAGCATTGAAATCCTTTGCCCTGAATATTAGCCTTTTGTGGGATGAAGACATATTGCAAGTTGTTAATGTGATAAGAATATTTAATAAAGGATACCAACAACCCCCTAATGTCATTGTGAGATGGAACTAGAATGTACAGAGTTGGAGGAGATTATTTTGAACAATTGGGAAAAAAAGGTAAAGGACCTGAGGAGGGATGAAACAATATTGCATGAGAAACTGGTTGAAGCATAGCTCAACCTGTAGTCAAATCCCTCTAATGAGATGTCCAAGGAAGTTATGTGTCAATCCAAAAATGATTTGAGGAGAGTGCACAACATTAATATTAAAGGGTTTAAAACTAGATCAAGATTGAACTGGTTGGAGCATGGGGATAAAGGGTCAAAATGCTTCTTCCTATTTTTTTAAGCATAAGGAAGAAAAGGAGGAGATTAGTGTATATGGGAAGAAGATCATAATATTATTGATCAAGATGGCATCCAGAGGGCCTTCAAGAAGTTCTATGAGAACTTGTTCTCATCAAAAGAGCATTTTAACTCCCAAGAAAAGCATTATGCCAGAGATAAAATCCTAAGTATCATTCCCACTAAGGTTGATAAAGAAGATACAGAGTTCCTAGATAAGAAAATATCCATAGATGAAATCAAAAAATCTATCCAAGCCCTGGCCAATGATAAAGCTCTAGGACCTGATGGCCTTCCTATAGAATTTAATAAGAAGAATATCAGTTGTATTGGAGGGGACATGCTAGAGGTATATAATCGTGCCTTTTCTGAAGGGTCTCTAAGAGAAGGAATCAATAGTGGATTAATTAAGCTCATCCCTAAAGATGGTGATAAGACTCTTGTCAAAAACTTGAAGCTTATCACCTTATTGAATGCGTCTTACAAGATCTTGGCCAAGATGATAGCTAAAATAATAGAAAATATTCTACCCAAAGTTGTTAATCCTAATCAAATAGTTTTTTTCAAGGGCGGGTATACCCTGGAGTATCTGATTACTTATTGGGAAGAACTTCAATGGGCCAAAGAAACTAATCAAGATGTATTCATTTGTTCTTGGACTTTGAAAAGGCATATGACCACATTGAATGGAGATGGATTATATTGATGATGGAAGGATTGGGATTCCCTAAGGGATTTTGTAATGTGGTGAAAACCTTGATGAAAGATGTTAGAGCCTCTATTGAGGTTAATGGATATAGATCAGAGTATTTTAGCTTGTCAAGATCAATTAGGCAAAGATGCCCCCTTGCCCCCTCCCTCTTCGTCATTGCAGAAGATGCAATGTTTTATCTATTGAAAGATAGCCTATTCTTGTAAGGAAGTTAAGTAGCGGGACAACTTCCTACACTAACCCTAAGGGGAGAATAATGTAAAAAAATTCCTAGATCATTTTCATAGTTACAGAAACTTAACAAAAATAAACATAAGGATAAATAATATTCATACCACAACACAAAGATTTATGTGGGGAAAACCCTTTCGGGAGAAAAACCCCACACTCCAAAAGCAGCCCATATATTATTTAGCAATAAAAAATAGATTACAATATACTTTCAGAGAAAGCTTCTTTTAGGAGTGTCACCGATCAGAGATCCAAAGGTATTTAGAAAGCTATAAGACTCTTACACAAAACCTTCATCTCACACACCTACTATATAGGAGATACAATACAAGAAACCGCCAAACAACATTACAAAACCATGGGCTAAAAACACTCCAAAAAGAGGCGCACATCTTATCTCCAATCAAAGATGCCCTATGATGTGTTAATACACACACCAACTCATGTAACTCCCTTTTACAGCTCATTTACATGTTCGATGCATTTTTACATTTCCTATTTCAGGAGACCCAACTTCTGGAAATCATAACGTGTGAACCGTGTACTTGATTGGCTATAATAACCCCATTTTATAAATTCCACAAAGCACTCTACAACAACCTACAAAAAATATGAAAAGTTTGACCCATTTTTGGAGCCTCTAAGGCCTTCAAAATTGAGTTCAAAGTTTTCATATGACCCCGTCAATTAACTGAAAACTTAATATCTTCAAAACCGGACACGATCTTGCCACGAAACTTTATCGGCATGCTTATATATCCAAAATGAACCTTCAGAAAATAAATTGGAAAAATTATGTGCTCAGATGACTGACTTAATAAAAATAGCTGCCAAGGTTGAGACACATTTTTCCAACAATTCTCTCACAAGGTCATAGGGGTATCCTTTCCTAACAGAGAATTTGTCCAACATTCAATTTGTTAATGACACAGCTATACTTGTGAAGCTTGAGGAAAGGAAGTTTGAATCTCTGATGAATAAAGTAGACCTATTTAGCAAGGCTTCTGGGAGTAAAATTTCCCTTCCCAAATATGTTATGGTAGGGTGGGAACATATCTCTCCTCCCTGGTTCAGTAAATATTCTTTGGAGTGGGGAGGTTTCGATAAGCAAGTGAGATATTTGGGTATTCCCTTTGTGGTCCCCCAACCTTAAGAAAATGTGGGACCAGACAAAAGAGAGGATAGATAAGAAACTCAAGAAGTGGAATAGACATTTTCTGTCTCAGGATGACAGGTTCCAAGTTTATCAAAAATTATTTCTTCATATAATATTTATTATTCCCCTGCATGGCTCGTTAGTAATTACTAGTTTCAATATATCCAGAAACAAGTTATAGATTTCTCATGGTCTGATGGTAAAGGGGGGAAACAGGCATGCAGTGAAATTGAATTGGTGCATTATGAGAAAATCTTTAGGGGGCATAGGTCTGAAGGATCTAAGATATCAAGGTATCGCCCTTGTTGCTAAATGGATCTTCAATGCCTTATAAGGATATGAACCTTGGATAATTTTGGTGAGGCACAATATTGCCAGGTTTGTCCCTAAAAAGAGGCCTAAGTGGAAAGGAATCCCTATGGAAGATCTCATAGTTGGTCACGGCCCTATTAGGTCTATTGGATCTCCTGTCTTTGGAGCTATTTGGAAAGCTTGGGAGTGGGTGAGGAAATTGATTACACATAATGGCTTTCATGTGGGGCATAACTCTATTTGTGGTGAGAAATCAATTTGGTGGAATTTAAGGCACAAGGGTAAACTCCTTTCTCTCTTGTAGGGATCCTGTGCAAAATATTGGGTTGATAAGGGCATCAACACCTTCAGTGATATTCTTACAAATGGACATCTTATTGCTTGGAATAAGATCAATAATAAATGCAAGATCCCTCAAACACAATGGAGGACTTATTTGATGCTTAGGGATGCTTGTGCTAACCTTCCTTTGCCCATGAAAACTCCTATAGTCAGTGACATGTACCTCCAATATAGATGGCCAGATGGTTCCCCTTTGACTGATACCAAAGCCAAATTAATCTACTCGCAGTTGGTTGATAATTTTGAAGTCTTATCTCTCCTCTCTAGTTGTTGGTCCCCCCACATGTAATCCCAATATGTGGCACTCCCTTCTCTGCAACCTTTGGGCTAGGCCCATTGAGCCTAAAAATATTTTTTTATGTGGAGCCTATTGTTGTGCAAATTGCCAATCCATAGGTCTGTGGAGGATATTTGAGTTTGTAAGTTTTGTAGAAAAACTGAAAATGTAAAGCATATATTCTTTGACTGCCTTTTGCTAAAGAAGTTTGGCAGCTTTTGGCATCAGTGTAAATTGTAATATCAGTATGTTTGATATAGTGAGTAGAACTGTTAATGGACTCAAAAAAGATAACATTTTTTTCTAGTCTTTACTCTCTAGTGAAATTCTATGGTTAATCTGGAAATTTAGGAATGATGGTGTTTTTAACTATCGCAATAGATTGTTTACTAATTCTTTGAGGAGACTCATATTACATGATGTTTCATGGCAGGTGAAACTCGCATTCAAATTGTGTAGGCAAAGGCAAATATTTGAGTAGTTGTTGTAGGATGGGACTGCCAAAGTTTTTACATGAGAAGTCTCACACACCATATAAAGATCAGCCTTTGAAATCAACCTTAACAACTTCATCTTTGAACTGGAAGAGCAATAAAGGAGAGTGACTAGAACATAGTTAGAGGATCCAACACCGCATGGTCACATTCCTCTGCATGAGCTGAGCTAACTATCCTTCCATTGGACTGGGACAAAGTACAAAAATAGATGGATGGGTTGGCTAGATGGACTGCCTGATTTAACATTGTTGATGATAACAATGTTCTCCATGGGCAATTTGGATAATACAAGATCCCCCTTTTTTTTTGTCAATATTTTGTAATTATAGTATGTCCTGATTTGTATATGCTGATCTCTGAACTCTGAACTCTGATACTCATTAGCCTTACATACTCTTTTGGCTTTTTTGGTTGTGCAATCTGATCACAACACTATGATACATTGGTTGGTCTTCTTTTTTTAAGCTATGATCATGTAAACATTTGTATTTTTTTATGTATGGTGCTTCTTTGATATTTAATAGAAAAAAAATAACAACCATCATACAATAATCATGATTTGGCAGCTCAAAAACAATGGGGGATCAATTTAGACAATTGCATCAACATAAATATATTTACATTGCATTGAACAAAAACCTCATGAATGTTTGGTGATGTGTGCAATAAATTCAAAAGAAGTTAAATATATGAAGAGAATAAATGATTACACAAAATGGAGGGTAAGCACAAAGAAAATCATACTTGAAATTAGCAAACAAGCGATGTTACTTCATAAACCTTGGATTAATATTTCTTAATAGTAACTAGTAACAACTCGTATATTTTCTATTGAATGGTTTCTAGATGTATATATAATTAGCCATGCCAATCATCCAATGTTGGGTTCACATAACTCGTTATATATGTGCATATCAACCATCGAATATCACCTGTGATTGCTTATTAGTGCTTATAAAGAAACAAATAATTATAGGTTGGTAAATGAATTTATCAATTTTTGCAATAGAATAAGAGAATTTGTGATGAAGTATATTATATTATTATAAAATTTAAGGCCCTTTATTACTAGCATTGATGAGAAAGATAACAAGAGGTAGTTGATAGATGGTTGCATTGGTCAAAATTATAAGCTAGTGAGGGCAAGATAGTGAAATTCATACTGAAGATGAGAAACTATCCTTCATTTTTCTCCTCCATACTCCTTGATCTTATCTTATTTTTTATAATTTTTCATTCATGTGTTTTGTGGTTTTTGGTTATTAGATGTTTTTTGTTTCATATGGTAGTTTTTTCTTAAGGAATTTTTTTGTTTCTTGAATTTTTCTATCTTATAGGTTCATATTCTAGTATTTTAGTATTCCCCCCCCTGCCTTCCCTATTTATCTCCCATGTGATATTATTTCATGGAGAATTCACTTATTTTTGTAAGGAATGTGATTTGAGGAGGTAAATATATGGATGAATTCCCCTTACAATGAATAAAGGAGTTGGGAAATAATGGGAATAATCATGTAAATGGTATTGATGTTCCAGAGACATGTAAAGAGGTCCTAGTTAGTGCAAATAAAATTAAATTTTGTGAAAGAGTTGAGTTCGTGGTAGGCTTCAAGAAAGGGTTTATTTAAACACAAGTACAAACAAATGACATGCGAGGTGAGCATCGTCATATGTCAACCTTGACTCCTAATGAAAGGCATGGTTTGTGTGATTTGAAAAAAAGAGGCGAGGCTAGAAAAATATAGTGTAGAAGTAATTTTAGTGAAATAAAATTGATAGCGTATGGAACAATGGTCATTAGTGTGATTTGAAGAGTGGTTTAAACAAGATTATGTAGGATTTCCTCATGACTATGCTTTTAGAGAGAAATTGAAGTCAAAAGGTTGATTAGAAGAGTAAATTTATGATCCTTTTTCTGAACTTCATAAGTAAACATTGAATTGGTTCTTTGCGTATAATCAAGACCATTCCATAAATTTTGGGAAAATAATATGTAATTTATTGAAAAGTTGCAAAATCTAGTAGTGATTGATGAAAGTTTTGATGTGAATTATTGATTTTTGGTGGAAAGGCATGCTAAAAAGTTATTATGTTGAGAGGAGTTCTCTACGGCTACAACATAATAGAATATTCCATGAAAATAAAAAATAGATTCTTCACAGTTATAAAGAAGGGAAATGGATTAATCTTATTAACATGTGATTGCCAAATGGAAAGAGTATTCCAAGAGTTAGGTTGCCTCTTAACTCTTGCTTCATTGTTATTGTTATAAATCTAGGTGACTGCCACTATAAATAAGGTAGGCGAGAGTAGTGAGGTGTCCATTGACATTACATATCCTTTGGTAACTGTTATATATTTGCATTTTTATATCACTTCTATCAGTGTCCAATCATGATTTGTTGTGTATTTTGGCAATTGATGTGTAGTCTTATCAATAGTTTCTAATTTGGAAGAGTGCAGATCCAAATATAAGTTCCAAACAATATGGTTATAATTTACGTTTAGATCCATTTTGTACGAATTACTATTTTATGCTTTATTATGTTTGGCATTTGAAATTTATTTTATGTTTTTGAAATGGGTTTGATTATTGGTAGAAGGTGGGAGTATTAAACACTTTCAAAATAGATTGTAGTAGATGTACAATATTTTAGTAAAGGTAAATTTTGTTTCATTACATTATTTTTGAGATTTTCATTTAGTATTGTTCAATATATTGTCTATGGTATTCACTACAGTTTTCATGCTTCATTTGTGCATCTATAGATTATATATAAGGTGTGGATTATTGTGAGCATAACTACAAAAAGTGGAAGGAAATATTGGTAGACGTAGATAAAAGACCAAAAATAATCTTAGTTCCTCTTCTTCGCATCAGAAATTTTGGCTCAAAGATGAGAGTTCTTGGTTTTTTAGAAAATGGGATGCAAACATTTCCCCCATTACTATTTTGCTAAAGAGCTTCAACACAACCTCTATCAAAAGGGATGATGAATACAAACATCTCATGATGGTCACATCGTAGAGGAGGAATTCATAGCTATTCTACACCATACAAATTTTATCCTCAATGAAAAATTCTTAACTAAGGCATTGGACCAACAAAGCTTCTTGCATTTGTTTTTTTTCGTTGCTTATATTTCTAGCTTGTGATTGTTGGCTTATGGTTTGTTTGTTGGTGTTACCCTTCAATATTTTTTGGTGGCTAAGTGTATACTTTGTACATCTTTCTCTTAAGTTTGTCTTTTCCTATTTTGAACTTCCATTTTGAACCTCTCGTTTGAACCAAGTCTTAGTTAACATTCAATGTTCAATTTCCTCTTGTGCTTCTTATGCTACCACAGCTTTTTTTGGCTAAGTCATCCTTTAGGCGGTCTCTTCCAATTTGAACTTGTAAAGTTTAAAGTTCAATGTTCAAAATAAAAAGTGCAAGCGGAAGTCCTTGTCTTAACAACTATTGAAGTTGTCGCGTCTTACTTGGTGAGTCTTGGGTCTAGTCCGTTTTATTCAATTTGAACTTTTATTTTGAACCTTTAGGTACGAAGTTCAAAGTTCAAAGTTTGATGTTTTCATATATGAAGTTGGAATGAGATATGTTCAAATAAGGAAATAGGCAGAGTATAGAGAAAGAATATTATGGGGATTTTAAAGTTTAAAAGTTTTATTTTGGAAAGGTAATCATTATACATAACTTGTCTGAATGGTTTGAAATGATTGTTATTGAATAACATGTCAGACTTGGTGCCAATTCATCATGAATTTGCGTGGGGATATGAATGTTTAAGCATGCCAAGCATTTAGACAAATCTCCCACCTTTTTCTAATAAATGACAACAACTTTCTTCATTTTTTGGTTAAATCATTCCAAATCCAGAGGAGCAAAAAAAAGATGAAGGTAATCTCAGTGGTCCAATGGAGTGTCAATTAGATGAATTCTGGTGAGTTTGTTAAAACTTTGTCTTTGTTGATTTTGCAGTCCGTTGTAGTATAGTAAGTTTAAATTCTTTGCTCGATTTCCTTTGTTTATCTTTTGGAGATTTATAATTAGAAAAATGAAGTATAATAGGCCTGGTATACCCAAGTCAGTGTGTTCCTCTAGTCTTGTTAGTTTAGTTCCAGAGATGGGAGATATGGACCTTCTTCAAATAACTATAGAAGAAATTCTAGAAAGACTCAAAGATCCTAAAGAAGGCTCAATGGTAGATATTATAAACCCAAGTGGTTTGATAGAAGTGGCAACATTTCCTATTGTGACTCCTTTCCCTGAGCTCATTTTGGAGTGTATGAATAGGTATGACACAAATTAAAAATGTATCCATACTATTTTTGAAGAAGTTTTGGTGAAAATAGACAGAGGAATTGTTATGAGCATCATGGGAATCCCTGATAAGGAGCCGTATGAAGCGTGGACTATAGGAACAACCTATGCATTCTTCTTTGAAAAGAAGGAGTATAGAAGTGTAATTTCCAGAAGTTGGCTGTCAAATACCAAAAGGGACAGTTCTTGACTCCCCAGTCCCCTCACCTAAGAAAATTTCCTTCCGGAGATTAGATATTTGCTAATTTTGTTGAATAGGGTTAAAGGGAACCATCATACTTTTTATTGGGAAGACTAGATGTTTTTCTATATACAGGAATTGTTGAATGGACATAAATTTCTAGATTGGGGTGAGTTGATTGTAGAAAGTTTACAGGAAAGCTTGGAAAATTTTGTCAAAATAAAAGGATTTTACATGTCCTCCTTCCTTTTCTATTTTTTATCCTGTTCTAGGGTATGGGCTGGTTTACCACATGAAACTTGGGTCCCAAGAATGAAAATCTATTATTATTATCCTCTCTTGTAAATACGGAGATACTCAGAGAATTTCAACAGAGTAAATGATGTGTTGTTGGCTCGATTAGTCTTTGAGCTGCAAGGAAACTTGAGAAAGAGGATTTATAATGAAGCAGTCCAATTGGTTAATACCTATGGTAGCTATTTTATGTAATTCCCCAAGTTCACATATAGAAGAGTAGGAAGATTTAAAGGTGAACCCTTAAGGCTTCCTAAGTACGTATTGGATAATCTTGTACTTACAAAGATATGTAGACAATTGATACTCATTAGTAAAAGCTTTAAAGGGAAGGATCTTTTAGGGATAATCTTTCCTGTCAAACTTGGATATTACTGTTGTAAAACTTGTTCTGATGCTTTGAATTTAGTGACAAAGATTAAAATATTTAACTTTAAAACTTATGTGGCTCATCCCAAATTTGATAGTAAAATAATTTCAAAGTCCTACCTAGGAATGAAAGATAATCTTACTCATATGTTCCAGCTGGAAGCTTACTTGGAGCATTGCAAGGATGAGTAAGGAAAAGAATATGGTCTCGTTTCACATTGAAACAGATTGTTAGTATGTGGCTTCTGATTGATATCAAGGGTGTTGAGGAAGAAGAGGGAGAGGAGGTGTTAGATTCAGAATTATTGAACAGGGTGCAGGCAGAGCCTATACCTGGATTGGACTAGGGCAGAAAGGAGGAAGATAACATACAATCTTGAACATTCAATGTGATATGGAGAACGGAAAGATGGTTACATGAGAAAAGATTGGGAAAAATGCAAGTAATTGGAGATGAAACCTGTGCAGAGCCTCAAAGTACTATGGTTCCCTATAATAAGAATTTTTCTCCTAATCTTCCTATTAATATTGATCTTGCAGGTAAAGTCGAGCTTAGAAAGAATCCATTGAATAAATCCAAATTAGCAGTTATGATTCCCACCTCTACAAGAGTCACACACCTGAGGAGCAAAAGATTGAAGAAAGCCCCAGTTACCAAGGAAGAGGTGGATTTGGATTCTATTACTGAGGAAGTTCATGCAGCTATGGAGGATGAGGTATTTGATATTCTAGATACTAATGATTTTGGGTCTGGAGGAGATTCAAAAGGTGCACACTTCATTGATGACACTCTGACTACTGACTTGACCCTATTAGCAGAAAGTGAAGTGTAGTTCATATTTCACTACTACAGAGTGACTTGGTAAGCAAGTGCCTGGGAAGATAGGTTAAAATAAAGAAGCCCAAAATTGAATTAATGGTTGATGTAGATACCAGAACAGGATGGTGGTTTGTAGAAATGGCAACACCTAAAACTGAAAATAACTTTGATGAAGTGATGACTGAAGATTTCAAAATTGAGAGAGTGGACCTTGGAATGGCCACTTGGTCTGCAAATGTCAAGCATCTGGAGTCTTCCACAAAGAAGATAATCAGAAGGACCTGGAAGGATGTAAAGGAGAAGAAAGAGATGAAGTTGGTTGTCAAGAAAATGGCAGAATATATCAACTCAATTCATAATCCTGGTATCTTTCCTACGCCTCAGCTTTCCCTGCCATTTGATCCTGAATCGCTTGACAATCAGCAAATGAAAGAGAATCCAACGCAATAGGTCAATTGTTGAAGCCTATGCTAGATGGTTAGATTTAGTGGTTGATTAGGGGACCAAATATATTGATTCTCTGAGCTAAACGTACGAAGAAGCTACTACAGCGAAAGATAGCCTAGAAGCAAAGATGGCTAAATGGGACAAAGAAAAGGCCCAATGGACTACGGTAATGGCTCAAATAGAAGACGTACATAGATATGACATAATGAAATTTCTAGTTGATAGATCTGTCCCAAGGTTAGATGATGAAATCATGTTTGTATCATAAGAACACTTAGAATAGAGGAACTCCATCATAAAATAGGGTATGGAAGAGTATGCCAAGCTCTTAAAAGAGCTCATTGTTTTTGTGGGGGTAATGTGCAATGATCTTAAGTATATCAAAGTTCAATTGTTTAAAGAGGACAGGCAAATAGTGCAGAAATCAGGAGATATGAATAAGGCTTTTGGAGAAAGCATTCAGGCAAATAGAAGGGCTAAATCGGTGTCATCAAAAGATTTATCTCAAATAGCTAAGATGGAATCCATGCTGATTATTTGCCTCGATCACTTGAAAATGCATAAGGATAAGATTTCACTGGTACAAAAGGAGAATAAGGTTTGGAAACAAAGAATTGCACATATCGGAATTCTTGATCATCATGTGGTGGTGAAATTCTCAAATGAGCACATGGAATGGAGGAAACAATAGGGCAAGCCCTCATCATCCATGATCCCACCACAATCCTAAACGTGGTTCATGATGTTTTCTTCAGAATAACCATTTGTGGTTATTCCCTTTATTTTCATTATGGTTTATGTTTATGAACCTGAGACTTTACTTTTTACTCTGTGGTGGGGTTAGTTTTAAATCTTATCTCAAAAATAGTTGCGTATGGGCTATTTATATGGCTTATTATGACTCAGTAAGGGTCGGCCAAATTTTTTTATATTTCCTGTAGTTAGTAATCTATTTTTCATAATTTGAAGATACTTGAAGAACTCTACAGTTTGAATTATATTTTGATCTAGTGATTATTATGAATATATATCGCAACTTTGAATGTGTTCATTTTGAGTACGTGGATGTAACTTCAGTTGGGGTTCATTAGTGATTGTGATATAATTCTGTGTTGCTTTGAGCTATGGAAGTAATTCAAGTTTTGTTTCAGTAAATTTATCCTCTTTGCATCATGTAGATCAGTCTATTGACTTGATCTTTTTGGTTTCATTTTAAGCGATATTTATGAGATTCATGTCATGGTTATGTACGAATGCCTAAGCCTTTGATACTTTAGGGTTAAAACTATTACTCATGTAATTTTATTGATTTAGTTATTGAACAACTGATTGAAAATTATTATATAGGGAGTTGCACCTGCATGCAGAGGGATATGATCTTCAGGACAAATCCCAACTATTATTAACCAATTTCTTCTCAATTGGGTTATATAGAGTCAGTTGAATTAATTTCATTTAATTAAGGCTGGGGGAAAAATCCATTAACTAAGAGATTTTTGGCGACTCTTCTAGGGAAAGGACAAATATTATTTTTGAACACAAATATATGTTGCCTATTTATGGGGGAAAATAGTTTTACCCCATGAGAATGTCTTCCTTGTTCTATAACCAAATTTGGGTTTTCAAGAAACCCAGGAGGATATCATTAGTGATATGAATACAGTAGCCTGACATTTGAGAAGAAATTTTGATGACTATAGAAGGGATAATTTAGTTCTTGAAAGAGA
The DNA here is from genome assembly GCA_018584345.1 of Thuja plicata. Classification (NCBI taxonomy): domain Eukaryota; kingdom Viridiplantae; phylum Streptophyta; class Pinopsida; order Cupressales; family Cupressaceae; genus Thuja; species Thuja plicata. The sequence continues at coordinate 400,295 of MU223639.1, forward strand.
AGAAGAAATTGCACTAAACTTCAGATTCCTTATTGAGAGGAAGAGAAGAAGAGAAGCTCATAACTGAGCACAAAACCCTCCCCAACCCCTCAGGAATCAAGAGTGACCAAATAATTAATTCAACCTTTTCCTTTCATTATTTCCAGACTAGATTCCAAATGTTTCACCAAGTCCCAAGAGAAATAGGGCTTAATAGATCTAGACTTAGAATTTCTTAAATGGTTTACATGTTCCCTTGATTTAATCCTACCTCAAAAACCTTTAAAAAAAAATCCTAAGCCAACTCAGACGTCAACAACTTCACCATATTACAACGCCCTAGTCCTTTCATAGACACCTACACCTTTGAACCTCAATTCTAACCCTTTGAACATTAACCTTTCTTTCGTACTCAACACAATGGTTGCTAATCCTTGGGGTGTTGCAATAGGACCTTTGAACCTACCTCCACATCATTCTTTACTAAAATGTGCTAAAGATGTCCTACCAAGATTCACGGGAGATGGGAAGGTTTCGATTGATGAAAAAATGAATACCTTTAATGTAGCTAGTGGTATCCTGGCAGTGCAACATGAGGACATTTCCGTGAGGCTCTTTGTGGAAACCCTATCCGAAGGCATTGCAGAATGGTTTAGTCACATCCCAACAACTTCTATTACAAGTTCGGTTGATATATGAACGACCTTTGAAAATAGGTTTAAGAGCGTTGATGATGAGCACTCATTGTTGGCTCAGTTGACCCAAATGAAAAAATAAATACATGAGCCAATGCGAGATTATATAGATAAATATAATAAACTTGTACATAAAATTCCTACAACTATTAGACCCATCCCAGAGAATCAGTAATGTTTCTTTATAAATTCTATGCCCCCAGACCTTGGATTTCATCTCCGAAGAAGTAGGTCGACAGACTTGAACACATCTCAGACTCAATCAATTGAGTTGGATGACCTAATTACTGAAGGGAAGTGGAGAAATGAGGTTCAAATTCCCCACTCACAAGCATCATCTTCATCTGACCTAGTGATCCAGAGGCTTTGAATGACATGATCACTTTAAAGAAGCAACATCCTAGAACCAATGCTCTGTATCAAGACTGTTAGAGTAAAGAATTAATTTAATTACCTTGATTAAAATAAATTTACTACCTCTTAAGATTTCCCTTTATGCACTGGCATTAGTCATTTAATAATTAAATATAATTATTAAATGCATATTTACCTATTAGGTTTTACGATCTCCTTCTATAAGAATTGATCCTTTGTACTTTTATTTATTCTTTTGGCTGATAATAAAATTTCATTTTTTTAAAGCAAAACCCTTGTTTGTTTCCTACAGATTTCTTCCTTGTGACAGGTTTTTGCATGCTGGTTTCTTGGGCTTAATAGATTTTTTTTTCATCAAATCTTACATGGTATCAGAGTTGGATCTATTTTAGCTTGTTCATGTTTGAAAAATAAAAGAGGAGCAAGGGTTTGACATAAGAAATTTGGGATTTTTTTGGCTAATTTGAGAGGTTTTGGTTGTAGTTTTCAGATCTGGTATTCATTGTAAATATATAAAAAATTAGCACTTTTTACAGGTGCATGCATGTGAAAGGGAATTTTTTGGGTGTCCTTCCTGGTGCCATTTATGGTGGTGTCCTTCCCGGTGTCATTTACGATACCTGCACCTTATTCCTTTGACCGTCGTGCATGAGTTGACGTCTGCGTTGGTAGATTTGAAAAGGCAAAACTTCAAACCCTTGCGAGCACCGTACTTTGACTTGCAAGATTTTTTACCTGTGATTTCTATTCGAATCTATGGTTATTTTCATCAAAAAAATTCAAAGGTACACATGATACTCATTTGAAGATTTTTTCTCTCATTGTAAGCAATCTTTTCCAGCTTCTAGGGTTCGGTTTACTGAATTGTAGGAGGTGTTTTATTTCTTTTTTTCTGTAATTTACTTCAGTAAAATTGAAATTATATCAAAACAAAACCCCTTCTAAACATATGGTCAAGACCTCTTCTTGTCTAGAACTTCTAACCCCTCATAACTATCACACATGGAAATCTGTGATGACACGGCTTCTTCGGTCAAAAGGGTTGTGGTCTTGTTTAGACCCAGTGCAGCCAATTTTACAGAGGCCTTTTGAGGTCATGAAACATATGAACAAGATGGATTAGGCAATGGGGTTTATTGCTTTACATATATCAGATAGTCTATAGTTTCATCTTGATGGGTGCAATACGCCTCTAGCTATGTGGACCCAGCTTAACAGCTTATGTGGTACAATGAATGAGTTTAGGGCACTTTAGATTGAGGCAAAGCTTACGTCTATTGTACTAGATTAGTTTCCATCCATTGAGGACTTATTGATGAAGTTCAAGCAGTGGAGTTCTTTATTACAGGGATGTGAAAAGACTAAGACTAACATAGAGTGTATCTACTTGATTCCATCAAACCTTTGGGGAAAATTTCAGATTTTCTCCTCTACCTTCCACTCAACCATGGATGCATTGGGTCAGAGATTCCAGATGCCCACTTTTGAAGTGTTTTGTGATCGGTTTCCTAGAGAGTAGGCCAAGATCACACAGTTGGATTTTTTATCTGGAACTTAGAACCAAGCTTTGGTTACTCAAACTTCTAAGGAGACACAGAAGTAGAAGCAGAAGCCCAAAATAGATTTAGTTGGTAGTGAGAATTCCTCCAAGCCACCTCAAAAAATAGATTCTAAGAAATCCACTCCTAAGGGTAAGTCTTCTAAGTCGGGTGAGTCTTCCTCCAACACTAAGAATTTTACAGGTGAACCTTGCAGTTTTTGTGGCAAGGAAGGGAATCCAGTTTCTAGGTGTTGGAAACATCTTGAGGATCTAGAGGAAGCCTTGTAGCAGCATAGTATTTCTTCTCCACAACCTTCACCTACTCCCATAGGGAAAGGCCATGCTCTTTTTGCACGAGCATTATCTTCCACTGCTGCATGGATCATTAATTTAGGTTCTTCGCACCATATGACACACACACCTAGTTTGGTTACCTCACTTGCTCAGAGTGCTACTATATGTTAGAGTAATTAGTTAGTTTACTTACTCTTTTTTCACTTAAGTTGTCTCTTAGGTGCATATAATTAATACTTTATATTAATTATATTGCGCAACCTAGTCTTTCTATTTTAGGGTTTGTTCACCTTTATAGGCAGAACTTTGTAATGTTTTTTTCATAACTTAGAGAATAATATTGTGACTCTTCTTTTGAGCATCTCTGAGTTATGCTTTTTCATTCTTGTGCTTCTTCTTTGTATCAGGTTATTTGCATGCAGGTGTATTCAGGTTCTATGGATTTGCATGTGTCAAATCCTACATGGTATCAGAGCCACCCTGTCACTGCCTTGTTTGAAGGTTTTTGAAGCCATGATTCGAAGATGACAGCCACAACTTCTCTAGGGTTTTTTCTGTCACTTTGGAGGCACTATTTTCTGGAGTCATTTGAGAAAAAACAGACTCTGCCATTGCGTTCAGAAGGCCTAGGAGAGTCGAAAAATATATAAAGTTTGACTATTTTGGCTACTATGACCACAGGCAAAAAAATTTGGCCTATTAGGGCCGTACGGGCATGAAAATCAAGACAAAACTCAAAAAAAATGCTTTTTTAAGCCTTTTCGGGCGCTGCCAGCGCGCGTCGCCCTGCGGCCACCGCACCGCCACCCGGGCCCGCCGCCGCCACCTGGCCCGCCCGCTGTCGCCTCCCCGCCTAGCCGCCGCCTCCACTAGTGTCACCGCCCATGGGCCACCGCCACGCCACCCGACGTCCTACGACAGCCATACGACCGTCAAATTTTTTTGCAGGAATGTGTTTTTCGAGAGAGTGTGGTTTTAGAGGTGTTTGTGGTTTTTTGGCCATATCTTGGGCATACAGTGTCCTTTTTTAGAAAACAAAATATCACCGAAAAGGTGTTTTCGATCCTGTCACATTGGTATAGGTCTCATTTCTTGATTTTTCCATTTGCCTACCAGTTTTTGTAGTCAAAGTCATACCTTCATTTGTGCTCCTGTTTTGCTTCTGGAACTCAGGTTTTTTTCTCGTTTCTTGTGCTTTCATAGTAATTTGTGGTGTAAAGGGGATAGTATTATACATTATGGGGGGGGTGCATTTTACTTTCTGCAATTTCCTTCAGAAAGACCCTTCTACTTCTTTCTTATTATTCTTTCAATGTCAGACCCCTCTGTGGCCCGACTGACGCCTCATAACTACCACACATGGAAGCCACACATGACCAGACTCCTCATGTCACGAGGTTTATGGTCCTGCATGGATGCGGCTCAACCAATTCTTCAGAGGCCTTATTAGGCACTTATGCATAGAAATAGGATGGATGAGGCAATGGGCCTCATTGCCATGAACATTTCAGATGGGTTGTTGTTCCACTTGGATGGTCTGACTACACCCAGGGATATGTGGGACAAGTTCTCCACCTTGT
>MU223639.1:406333-419867 GCA_018584345.1 Thuja plicata
TGGCTTTGAGAGAGTCTCTTGAAGTCATTCTTTGTCTTTTGCTTGCTTTTGTATCTCTTTTTGGAGAGGGGTTTTTCCCACTGGGTTTTCTCCTTTATCTCCAGTTCACAGAGATTTCTTTGTTGTTGGGTACCTGATCAGGCCTTGTTGCCGGGACCCTCTTTCACTGCTTTCATAGTTGTGCTAGGTTATCTTACCTCCTGAGCTTCACTTAAGGGGGGGTGTTAGAGTAATTAGTTAGTTTACTTACTCTTTTTTCACTTAAGTTGTCTCTTAGGTGCATATAATTAATACTTTATGTTAATTATATTGCGCAACCTAGTCTTTTTGTTTTAGGGTTTGTTCACCTTTATAGGCTGAACTTTGTAATATTTTTTTCATAACTTAGAGAATAATATTGTGACTCTTCTTTTGAGCATCTCTGAGTTTTGTTTTTTCATTCTTGTGCTTCTTCTTTGTATCAGGTTATTTGCATGCAAGTGTATTTGGGTTCTGTGGATTTGCATGTGTCAAATCCTACACTATATAGATTATAGTTGGTGACTAAGCACAAATTTTAGTTACAGGTTTTGGTAGTGTTTCATTGGATGGTGGTTCTCTATAGGATGTTCTTTTGGTTTCTTCCATTTCTACGAACCTCTTGTCTATTTGTCAGATTTTCCATTCTGGTTCTGGTAAGATAGTTGAGTTCTCACCACATGATGTAGTTATTTGAGACCTCCATGAACCTGATTTGGTTGTTTCTACTAGGATCATTGATTCAGAGTCTCACTTATACAAGTTTGATGGCTTTGAGAGCTCTGATTATATATGTGTTTCTCTTGTTGCTCATGCAGACACAATGAGAAAGCTTTAGCATGAGTGTTTTGGCCATGTCAACTATAGATATCTCCAACAAATGAGTACAAATGAGTTAGTGATTGGGCTTCCTCAAATCTCTTGCACTAATGGTGTTTGTCGAGGTTGTGCACTTGGAAAACATCATAGAGATCCTTTTCTGATAGGTAGATCCTTACATGCTAAGGCACCATTGGAGTTGATACATAGTGATCTCATGTCATTTCCCACTCCTTTTTCTTGTGCTTGTTATGTGTTCACCTTTATTGATGACTTCTCTAGATGCACATGGGTGTACTTATTGAAGTACAAGACTGATGTCTTTGATACATTTCGAGTCTTTAAGACATTTGTGGAGAAGCAGTCTAGTCTTTCTGTCAGGAGGATATGCACTGACAATGGGGGAATATGTGAATCAGTCTTTTCATGATTTTTGCATTAAGCAGGGTATATTGCATCAGCTGACAGTTCCTCATACTCCTCAGCAGAATAAAGTTGCTGAGAGAAAGAATATAACATTGTGGGAGATGGCCAATTATATGATACAGTCTCAAGATATGCATCCTTTTTTTTGGGCAGAGGCAGTGAATTGTGCCAACTACGTTCAGAATTGGATGCCTCATAAGGCATTATGACATTTGACTCCTGAGGAGGCTTAGTCCCATGTCAAGCCTAATGTTTCTACATTTTGAGTGTTTGGTAGTCAAGCTTGGGTATTTATTCCATATTCTCAGAGGAAATCCATGGAGAGGAAGAGCCGACCACTCATATTGTTTGGCTACTATGAGGATATGAAGGCATATAGGTTGTTTGATCCTGATTCTAGAGAGGTATTGTTTTGGTGAGATGTCCAATTTGATGAGCGTTATCCTCAGATGGAGCCTCCATCGCCAGCTTCTCCCTCGTTGCCTAGTACTTCCTCTTCTCCTCTTCAAGATTCTATATCCTCTAAGGATGATTTAGATGATGATCCACCTTCCCCTACTCCACCAGATATTTCATGAGTGCTCAAGTGGGATTGTGATACTGTCAGTGTTGCTGGTTCTTTGGCAGGAGATCCTTCAGATACCCATCATACTCGTGCTCAGCAATCTAGTACTAGTTTTTTGAGTCATGATGTTTCAGATGATCCTCGTAATTTTTCAGAGGTGATAGGACATCATGAGTGGGATAGGGCTATGGATGAGGAGTACTCTTCTTTGATGAAGAACCACACTTGGGATCTTTGTACTCTTCCAAAAGGAAGAAAGTTGGTTTGATGCAAGTGGGTGTACCATACCAAGTATGTTGCAGATGGTTCTATTGATCGGTATAAGGTATCTCTTGTTGTAAAGGAATTTTCACAGGTGGAGGGTATTGATTACTTTGAGACCTTTTCTCCTGTTGCCAAGATGAATTCTATTCGCTTGGTACTTTCTCTTGTAGCTTCACAGTGTTGGACAGTGTATCAGATGGATGTGAAGAGTGCATTCTTGCATGAGGATCTACATGTGGAGATCTATATGGAGCAGCCTCAGGGTTTTGTGTAGGACACTTCTCTTGTGTTTAAATCTTGGAGGTTATTATTTGGTCTCAAACAAGCCCCTCGGGCTTGGTATGAGAATATGGACTCTTCCTTGCTAGACTCACACTTCACCCACTGTCATTCTGATCCTACAGTGTACATTCAGCATCATGGGGATGATCATGTGATACTTGTGTTGTATGTTGATGATCTCATCATCATAGGTAGCTCATCTTATATGATTTAGAGTGTTCAAAGAGCATTGATGGAGCAATTTTAGATGACAGATCTTGAACTTCTGCACTACTTTTTGGGCCTACAGGTTATTCATTCTTCAGATGGGATTTCCATACACCAGTAGAAGTATGTTCATGACATTCTTCAGAGATTCAGCATGCTTGATTGCAAGCCTCCTCCCACACCTTTTCAGTTGGGTGTTATTTTGTCTACCACTTTCTCTACTCCTTTAGTGGACTCCACCTTATACATGCAGCTTTTGGGTAGTTTTTTGTACCTGACACACACTCATCCTAACATTTCCTTGGCGGTTGGAATTGTCTCTCAATTCTCCCATGATCCTCATGAGAGTCATTGGAAAGATGTCAAACACATTTTGAGGTACATTCGGGGAACTACTTCATATGGCATTCATTATACATCAGGAGCTCCTCATTTTTTTTTCATAGGCACCGATTAGGGTAGTGATACAGATGGTCAGAAGTCTACTTCTGGCTTTTTTCTGTCTTGGTTAAGGTCCTATCACATGGTCTTCCAAGAAGAAGACTATTGTTGCATTATCATCTACAGAGGCAGAGTATCAAGAAAGTGTGCTAGCTAGTCAAGAGGTTTCATGGCTTCGATAATTGATGACAAAGTTTGGGTTTCCTCTTGATAGTCCCACTCTTCTTTGGTGTGACAACCAGAGTGCCATTCATATTTCCCAAAGCCTAGTTGAGCATCAGTAGACCAAGCACATTGAGAATCATATGTGTTTCATCAAGCAACTGATTCAGGATGGTTCTCTCAACTTGGAGTATGTTCCCACTTCGGAGTAAGTTGCTGACATATTCACTAATCCTTTTGCAACCTCGTGATATCTTCAGTTGTGTTCTATTCTTGGGGTGAAGGAAGTTGTGCTTGGGGGGTCTCAGTGAGGCCTACCTTTCTTTCTTTTTTTCTTCCTCTTTCTGCATCTTTCTATCTCTTTTTGAAGCAGGGTTTTTCCCATGTGGTTTTCCCTGTTTCTCTATTTCACAGAGATTTGGTTGTGATTGGGTACCTCATCAAGCCATGTTGTCAGGACCCAAATTTGCATTCAACATTATAGTTCCTTTGCTTCTTTCTTGCATTGTTTGTAGCTGCATTGTTGCTCATGTTAAGGGGGTGTGTTAGAGTAAAGAAATAATTTAATTACCTTGATTAAATTAACTTTACTACCTCTTAAGATTTCCCTTTATGCACTTGCATTAGTCATTTATTAATTAAATCTAATTATTAAAGGCATATTTACCTATTAAGGTTTCCTATTAGGTTTTACGATCTCCTTCAATAAGGATTGATCTTTTGTATTTTTATTTATTCTTTTGGCTGATAATAAACTTTCATGTTGTCAAAGAAAAACCCTTATTTGTTTCCTACAGATTTCTTTCTTGTGACAGGTTTTTGAATGCAGGTTTCTTGGGCTTAATAGATTTGTTTTTTATCAAATCTTACATAGACATCACACAAAGGTTTCAAAATCAGCTTGCTGGAACCTCTGGAAGGAAATTAACATTACCATCTTCTCATCAGAGCTTAGTTATAGAAAGGCCCCCAGCTGGAAGAACTAATATGTGTATATTCCATCTAACAGATGATCATGATGGCAGTACTTGTCTAGAGATGGTGAGATATATTCAGATAAATAATCAAAAATAAATAGTGGATATTCATGAAGATGAGGCTAGTCCAAAATTACTTGGTGACTTTGAAATTTATTACCTTGAATACAAAACATATTTAGAAAGGGGAGGTGACATTCTGGTGACTTTGGAGGATCCCTCATGTTCAATATTAACAAGAAACCAAAGAGGATAAAAATCCTCTCCTATTGTCCCATCTTTGGAATCTGTCAACAAGGCGAATGAGCCTTTGAACCGAACTCCAAGAAGTGTTAATAGTAATAGTTCAAACTCATTGGAGGTTCCAATCTTGAAAAGGTTTGATGTTGATCCCCCTTTTGACATTCTTGAGTTTTGTAAATCTTCCAAAATATAAATTTCTACGGGTGAGTATCGAAGGTTGAATCCTAGGGAATTAGATAAACTTGTTGAGTATGTCAAAGGAAATTATTTACAAAAGGAAAATTAAAAGTAGGTAAATGCACAGTCACATCAACCATCTTCCTCCACCTCACCAAGTTAGCCCAAAATTGTTGAACCATAGCCTAAAAAAGAGATCTTAACTGAAATTACTCAATCACTTTCCAAGCCTCAGCCTTTCTATGTGTCCTTATTTATTCACAGTCACAAACTTAGTAACTATATTATTGACTCTAGTGCTTCAGACAACATCATGCCCTCTTCCGTGGCTAAATCACTAGACTTGCCCCTCACTAAAACTTTTGGTTATTTCTATTTGATGGAATCTAAGAAAGTGCCCTTGTTAGGTTAAATTAAGGATGCCCAAGTAGCCTTGGAAGCTCATCCTGCAAAAAGGCTCAAGCTAACAATTTTAGTTGTTGACATCCCTGCAAGTTATGGTATGTTGTTAAGTCTCACCTTCTGCAAATACCTTGGGGGGGAAATTAAATTGGGTTGGTCACAAGATAGAATTTAAGTAGGTAAAGAGAAGGTCATCCTTTAACCTGAACCCAAATTGAAGTATACTGATTTCCTCTGAAGACTCTCGGTCCCATATTTTGTATGAAGAATCTGAATTTGATAACTATATAATTCTTCCTAAGGTTGATGCAATAGAAGATATGCAGTTGGAAAATCAGTCCCTGTGGACCATGGATTTTGATGGAAGTTGTTCCAATGTCAGTTTGGGAGTGGGTGTGGTATTGATATCACTGGAAGGAAAGAAAATTCCTTCTGCTTTCAAGTTAGAATTCAGTAACACTAATAACACGGCAGAATATGAAGCACTGTTACTAGGAATTGAAGAAGCAAAGAGGAAAGGGATTAAGATGTTGAAACTTGTAGGGGATGTAGAAATAATTGTAAATAGGTAGGAAATATCTTTGCAATGAAGAATGACAGACTTGGGCATTATCACAACCGATTCTGGGATGAGATTGAGAGTTTTGAAGATTTCTCTATTGAAGCAATACCAAGGGAGTTCAATTCTAGAGCAGATGTTTTGGCAGGGTCAGCTTCTCTCATGATACCACATCCTGATTTCAATGATAATGTATATAGGATAGAGTTAGTTCATCGGCTCAATGTCTGAGATAATTTAGACTCATGGTAGGTCTTCTGTGATGATAAGAAAATGAATCCCTTTATGCAGTGTTTAGATATGTTTTCCACAACATACTTTAAAGGGTCTGAATCTGACTATTGTGAGTTTTCTCCTGATAAAGAATGTAACCCAGAGACAAAGGTGATCCAGCTAAAGGGTAACAAAATTCCAAAGGGGTTGGAATCTCTTGAGAAATTGTTTTACAGACGAGATTGTTACACTAGTAGTCATGAGGTGTGTGATAGTTCAAAACTAGTGTCTTATGAGAAGATGAATATTGGAGAAGAATTTGATCCCAAACTGGAAAATTTGGGAGTTTGTTGTACGTCTCAGGAAAAGGAAATATTTACTCAATTGCTAAATTCTTATAAGGAAGTCTTTGTCTGGTCTTATGAGGACCTAAGAGACTTCAATCAAGGTCAAGTGTGGCACCATATACCACTCAAACTAGGAACAAGTCCTTTCAAGAAGAAATTAAGAAACTACAATCCTAAAGTAGCTGACGCTATTTTCAGAGAGGTGTAGACGTCTCAAATAGTCCTTATATTAATTTAATTAATATTCCCATATCATTATAATTAATTTTAATTAATTATATTTGTTATATTATTCTGTTTATTTAATTAAATTTAATTCATTTTCCTTAGTATTTAAATTTAATTTAAATACTATCCCCTTTAATGTATTAAATCTCATTTATATACATTACCCCTCATTAATCCATTTTAAATAAATTCTTAATTTATTTATTCCTTCACATGACTTAAATTCTACTAAACTATAATTAATCTAAATTTTTAATTTGGATTAAGCTAATTTGAACCTAGATCCTACCCTACCTCATATCACTCTCACCAAATAAACCTACTCATTAATTAACTAAGGTTAATTGGGCTAATTTCTTGATTCCTACACAAATTAGTCCTAATTATTTGCTCACACATGTGAGAGCAAATTTTCAAAAATCCACTTTTCCAAATAATTCTTATTTGGTTCCAACAAAGTTTCTTACACCTATGATGACACCCTCTTACACTTTCTAAAAGTGTCTCATTGGTCCAAAAACCCTTACACCTCTTACAAGATCCTTCACATGTGTACTTTAAGTACACTTTGACCTATCACATCAAAATTTGCTCACACGTGTGAGAAAAGTTGGCCTCTTTCATGGCTTATGTGTCCCTCATGTGGCACCTATGTGGATTCCACATGAGCTCCACCTCATCCAATCCATGTCTCTCCTCCAAAAAATCTATAAATAGAGGTCATTGTCAAAAGCAAATCTTCTCTCATTTATGCATTGTTATCATGCTAGTTTAGTGATAGAAATTTTAGAGTGCTTTTTCATGTCCATGCTCTTAGATAATCTAGAAATTACATCTTAGGTATAATGGTGAATGAATCTAGTTCTTCATTTTGATCTTGCATAACATGTTAGTGTAATCTTGCATTTTCATCCTCATTTTGGTGAATGGCTTGAGACAAGTTCTTCATACTTGTCCTTGAGTTCTTCATGATCCATTAGCTTGCATTATAGTTTCATCCATCCAAATCATAGTGGGATTAATTTATTGTGTTGGGAGAGAACACCCACAATAATCTCTAAGATCAAATCAACAAGGCATTAGGTGCCCTTGTTTGGCTCATCGGAGGTTGTGGTGTTAGTTCTTGTCTTCTTTATTTCATTCATTTGAACATGTTAACTCTTTGAATCTTGCTTTAAATGACTAACATCTAATGTTTGCATGTTTTAAGTGTTGTTCTTGACAAGATACTTTTATCACATACATTTTGGCACGCGCGGTGGGACCCACATCCCTAATTTTCAAAATTTCTAATGTATTTTTCATGTTTTTCTACATACTAGAAAAATTTTATGTAGAGCCATCTCCGCTCTGAGATTACCGTGTGCATTTCCAAACTTCCATCTGCACAGATCACTATCTCCGCCCTGGAATGGTCGTCTACACTTAAAAACTGTCGTCTGCGCAGAATGGTCGTCGGCGCTTAAAAACTGTTGTCTGTGCATAACTCCATCATCCGCGCAGATTACCATCTACGCCGATTGTCATCTACGCACTGTCATTGTCGTCTCCGTATTTCTTGCATTTTAAACTAGTCTGATTTCTTGAAAATTTTATGTTACTTCAGACCAATTTCAGCACCAGGTCTATATTTAAAATATATCACTTAAGTATAAGTGACATATTTACCTTTCTTATACTTTAAGATATATTTTAAATATATACTTCCAGGATGTTTGAGAGTGGTTTCAGCTTCATAGGAGTTAAGATGCAGAATCTAGTTTTTGAGAGTTTTTAAGAAATTTTAGGAATCAGGAATCAGCATATTGTCACGAATCAAGTGTTACTAATTTGTTTGTCTTTTTGCAGCATTTCAGGGTTGAAGACTTTAAAGATTACTAATATTTTTCATGCAGGTTTCTTTGGATTTTAATGGATTTTGGGAATGAACTTGTATGCTTTAAACACTAGTCTTTGAATGCATGTTGCTTAAAAGAATTTAACCATATCTAATCTTGAATGCCTAAGGGAATAAACCTCACAAATCTTGAATGAATTAAGGCAAATAAACACACTTTTTTACAAGCTTTCCTTACTGATGTGTGGGAAATGAATTGAACTTGCATGCTTAATCACACTATTGTGTCTTTTGCTTAGGTAGAAAACACTTAGTTGCTTTAATTAGGTTCAATTTAGAAATGAACTCTTTTTGGTGTGTTTGAAGAAGTGTTTTTCAACACTTCTTTCGAGCTATTTTTTCATTAGATAGATCATTTAAATTACATGATGTTATGATTAAACTATAGCCGTATCCTCTCCCCTCGCCTTCGTGGAACTTGGGTGAAAATAAAACTTAGCTTAATCTAGCTTCTAGAGAGGCCTGTCTAGAGGGTGTGCTTCCCCTTTAGAGGATGACCTCAAACTGATAAATCCTTTCGGCTGGTATAAAAATAAGGTGTGACCCAAAGGTCCCCTTTATCCCTTCAAGCTTGGGCGGGTCGTGTTCAATGGTAGTCCATACTGAGTGAATATCCTCAGCATACTGGCATAGTTGAACTAAAGACTTAAGTGTCTCACACCGTACAAACCGATTATGGGGACGCCACGAACCTTATTAGCAATTGTAAATTAGTATCCTACCTGATTCACCTCCGAATGGTGACTTATTATAGTGCAAGGGGAGGGAAGATTCTCCCCCCAAGATTCCCATCATACGTGTCCCAGGGTATTGTGTTGCAAAAGAGATCTTCGTAGCACAGAAACAATACCTGGAAAAAGGCAAAAACACAGGCGCCCTTCCGGGGGTGACACTGTTGTGTGACCTGAAGAACTACCAAGCAATGGTCCTATAATATTTCATACGAAGCCAATTCCTTAAGGTAGCTACTGTTTGTACTATCTTCATTGTGTTAAACCATGTAAAAACATAAGTGGCTTGAAAGAGTCACTTGAACATACACAAACAAAATATCACAATTCCCCAAAGTCACAATTGTTTGTCTCCTGAAAGGTTGCTTTGTCCCTTCCAGGACTATTTTTAGATATGTGTCTTCAATAACTATCATTTATGCCCAAATATGAGTCAAGGTATACTTAGCGTAGTCAATGCCTTTGATGTATGTAGAAAATCAATTCTTGCGAATGAAAAAATTAACCTAAAAAGTCCAAAATTAGTCAAAATCCTACATTGTCATCTCCACATCAACCCACTTGTTCATCATCATCATACTTCTTATCCTAATCACCTCTTCCAAGTCATTCTTATTCTTCTCAATCATTCTAATCATTCCATCCTAAACATCCACAATCTTCCTAATCCTCATCCTAATCATCCCTCTAATCCACATCAACATCCTCTTTCTTAATCCAATCTAATCATTTATCTTTCATCAAACCTAGTTCAATCATCATTCTTCTAATCCATTCTAATTTTCAACCTCATATCATTCTATCAAATCCTAATCCACTTCATCTTCCTCTTCATCCAAAACCAATCAAACCTTAATTATTCCCTTGTCTTCAAACATCTCCCATCCATCTTTCAAAGTTCATCCATTCTTACTTCAAAGTCTTCATTCACATCACCTTCTAATTCCAATTTTCATAAAATCTTCTACTTTTGGCTTAGGAGCACCATCATAATCCTTGGAATTTAATCTCGGTTATCTTGATTGACGCACATCCAACCATAGTCAAGATTAAACCACATCAAATCAAAATTCATCTTTTAGACCTTCATCAAGATGTTTGATCTCAAATCTTAGGTTGAAATATTTATCAAAGTGTTTCATAGACTCTCATCATTAGCAAACATCTATTTGAATCATATTTCTTTGAGAACATCAGTCCATCTCAAGTAATTAATTCTCTTAGTCATATCTTATTTTTCTTGGGATCATCAGTCTATCTCCAAGTAGAAGAAGATATAATCATCCAAATGAATCCTTTGTTTGCACCATCATAGGGTCTTGTTTCACCTAGGTTTGTCTCAAACCTTTAAATCCAATTCAAATCAAATCAAATCCAACTTTGAGTCTCTTCCCTCATATCCAAATCAAATCAAAATCAATCAAAATCAAGATCCTTGATGCCTTTCCCTCTTAAACCAAAACAAAATCCAAGTATTACTCCTAAGTCCTAAGTTCATATTTCATCCATCCTCAAATCTGTCACTTCATCCACTCTTAATCTAAATCTTCATCCACATCATCTTCTAATCCAATTCCAACACCCTTCATCATGAATATGGATTGGTTTCACAAAATGGTTGAGGACTTTAAAGTGATAAACCCTAATCCTCAAACCATACGTCCAAACCAACCTACCCACCAAATCAATCCTCAACACATCATATCCAATCCAAATTCATCTACTATTTCTTATCCTTCCTCTACCTTTGAAAAGGGAAGTTCATCTCATAGCCACCTTTCCCATGAGATTCAAGAACTCTGAAACATTGTCCTTAGCCTACAAAATGGGGGTCAAAAGAAAGATTTTGTCTTTGAAGACATATGTCCTTCCCCATTTGTCCAAATTCATAATTCCCATCTACCATTTAATCCCAATCCTACGCCTAATCCCCCACATTTTGAGCTTCACGTCCAAAATCATAATCCTTATCCTCCACATAATCCCAATCCTCCAAAACCTATATCGTCCCCATCCCACACTACCTTTTCCATTGAGTGGATCCAAAGGCTAAAAGAAAAATATAAATCCCAAAATAAAGTTGTGAAATCCCCTCAAGTCATGAACCCACCACCATCCCCTCCAAATCAATACATACCTCAATCTCCTAATCCTTATGAGTCTCCCATCCCTCCATCCAATCATGTTGAAGCTTCCATCACATTACCCCCACAAGTCCACACATGTCAAGAACTTGTTCCAAAGCATGATAACATGGATTCCTCTTCTCCTATAGATCTAAACATTCCTCCATCTTATGACACCTCTCCATCTTATGACACCTTTCCATATGAAGATCCTCTCCTTCCATATCAAGATCCACTTATACTCCTTAACCCATCTCATGATCCCATTCCTAATCAAGATCAAGACATCCTCTCCACCCCATCCAATGATTCCCCCCATGTCAAGAGTTAACCTTCACTTACCTGCCACTTCATGAAGTTATTCCATGTATCCCATCCACTAAACCCCCTCTGTTTCAAGATCAAATTGCTCCATCTCATGATTCCATCCCCTCCATTTCATTGCATGATTCCCTTACATCTCAAGATCCACTCACTCCAACACATAATCCTCCGCAAAGTCAAGATCAAAGTGCCCATTAAAATCCATGTCATAATGCCTATCCCTCTCAAAATCCTATTATCCCTCCAATGATCCTAATCCTCCACAAAATTCCATCACACCTATCCAATCCTTTCATAAACCCCATTCAGATGGACTCACATCTTGTGTTCAAAATAAAAAGTGTCCCATTGGAAAAAGAATGTCTCAAGATGTTGGTAAATCTTCCACCCCTTCTACATCTGAAATTCTTCCATCTAAACTCAAATTTTCCCATCCCCCATCTTCCAAATCCATTTTAGGCCCTTATGTCCAAAAATTCATCCCTTCCTCATCCACATCCATTTTGGTCCCTTATGTTCAAAGCTTCATCCCTTCCTCATCCACGTCTATTTTGGGTCCCTATGTCCCAAAAAAAAATCCTTCATCCCTTCCATCTATTTTGGGTCCTTACATACCTTCATCCACCATATCCAAGTCCACGACTCCATAACCTCAAATCCATGATAAAGATCAACAAAGGCACACATCCTTGTATTCCTTCCAACATTCACCCTCCATTATTCCTTCCATTATCTCTCCAAAATATCTACCCTCATGGACCCATTCCATTTCTATTGGAAGCAATTTGGATGCCAAAGCTAAAATGCATAAAGCCAAAATCCACAAAAAAAAATCCAAGGATCAACATGTCCCATCTAAACGACATGTTCAAGAAAATAAAAATATGATCTACAAGAAAGAAAATTCAAAAGGCCACAAAGGCCCAAGAGAAAAATTCAAAAATCATGTGGATTCCCAAGCTACTCATTGAATAAATGCATCTCAATGAAAAATTAAACTTTGCATCCAACCTTGCTAATCCAAAAGCTTCTTCCACTCATAACTTCTCCAATCCTCCATCTAAAAATCCACCATCTTCCAAATCTATTTTGGGGCCTTATGTCCCAAAATCCACTATCCTAAATCCATCACCTCCTTCCTCTATTTTGGGTCCTTAATCCCAAAATCCACTACTCCACCACCCTTCAAGGTGTGTGCCAATGATGATCTTTCCAACTCCCTTATCCATTTCTTCACAAATCTTTCAACCTCCCATCCATTATCCACCAATCCTTCCCTATCCTCCCATCCCATTAATCCAACCCTATTCATAAACCCTTATCCCCCCTTCATCCCCCCATCCATTTCATCTCCCCTCCCACCATCCTACCAACATCTACGAGCATTTATCTAAAATTCCTTGATCCATTATATATATATAGAAAAATACATCTCAAGGGATATCATCCATGGAACTAGATGATTGAGTCCTTCCTCCATCTTCCTATCACATATCCATTGTCTTCCAAATCCACTTATATATCCATTTACTTATCCTCATTCCCTTGCAGTCTATACTTGGGGGCAAGCTCCATCCATGCCTATGCTACCATACATATCTTCCACCTACCCTATCCACCATCCACCATCCTATCTAAGTCCATCCATTCCCCATCTTTGATCTTGACTATCCTATACTTTCCCTCCACTCATATACTCCATGTTTCATATTCACTATCCATCATCCTCTATCCATGTTCAATCTTGAAATCCTATCCATGTCCTCCATTTCATAGTACTTTTCTTATACATTTCCTCCATCCCCCTTCCATAATCCTATATAATTCCATCCTTCTTTTCCATGTCTTTTGATATTTATTACCCTATGCATTTCCTCCATACATTATCCATTATTCTATCATATCCCCTATCATATTCATACCCTCCATCTCATATCTCTTCTCCAAATCCATTCCACTTTGAATACCTTTTATCTTCCTTACAAAACTAGAGGCATTGATACATCCATACATGCTTTGGACAATACACGCCTTCCTCCCCTCCATTCATATCCTTTTCACAACTATCTATCCATCTCATTTATCCTTTACCCACCATCTCTCCATCCTTCCTCTTCCCACCTCTA
>MU223639.1:439670-456030 GCA_018584345.1 Thuja plicata
GAAATACATTCGCCACGACAAATAATTAATTACAATATTTGGAAAATTATTTCGCCATTATTTATCAGTAAGATTTTCCAGCTTCACCAATTATATTAATAATTTTCCTATTAAAATCATTTGTTTTCACCATTTTTTTGTAGAAATTGTATACAATATTAAAAAATTTGCCACAAAATATCTATAATTTGAACCACAATTCGCCATTAATATTAAAAAATTTCCCTAAAAAAGAAATGTGATTCGCCACAATTTTATACTTTTTGGGAGGGGGGGTTTCTTAAATTTATCCCTGGTCCCAGGAATGAAAATCTATGATGATTACCCTCTCTTGCAATTATGGAAATATTCAGAGAATTTCAACAGATTAAATGATATGTTTTTGGCTCGACTAGTCTTTGAGCTACAGGAAACTTGAGCAAGAGGCTTTGTGATGAAGCAGTCCAATTGGCTAATACCTATGGTAACTATTCTATATAATTCTCTAGGTTCACATATATAAGAGTAGGAGGATTTAAAGGTGAACCCTTAAGGCTGCCTAGGTACATATTGGATAATCTAGTACTTACAGAGATATGTAGACAATGGGAACTCATTAGTAAAAGCTTGAAAGGGAAGGATCTTTTGGGGATAATGTTTCCTGTCGAACTTGGATATTACTATTATAAAACTAGTTATGATGCTTTGAATTTGGTGACAGAGATTAAAATATTTAACTTTAAAACTTATGCGACTCATCCCAAATTTGATAGCAAAAGATTTGCAATGTCCTACCTAGGAATGAAAGACAATCTTACTCATATGTTATGGCTGGAAGATTACTGAGAGGATTGCAAGGATGAGTTTGAGGTATAGAAAATACTATGGTCTCTTTTTGCATTGAAACATAATGTTTTTGATTAAGGTAAATACATGTTTTGAAACAGAATGTTAGTATGTGACTTCTGATTGATATCGAGGGTGTTAAGGAAGAAGAGGGAGAGGAGGTGTTAGATTTAGAATTCTTGAAAAGGGTGCAGGAAGAGCCTATACCTAAAGTGGACTAGGGCAGAAAGGAGGAATATAACATACAATCCTAAGCATTTAATGTGATATGGAGAATGGAAAGATGATTACGTGAGAAAAGATTGGGAAAATTGTGAGTAACTAAAGATGAAACATGTGCATAGCTTCAAAGTACTCTGGTTCCCCAAAATAAGAATTTTCTCCTAATCTTCCTCTTAATATTGATCTTGCAGGTACAAACAAGCTCAGAAAGAATCCATTAAACAAATCCAAATTAGTATTTATGGCTCCCACCTCTACAAGATTCACATGCCTGAGGAGAAAATATTGAAGAAAGCCCCTATTACTGAGGAAGTGGTTGATTTATATTCTGTTACCAAGGAATTTCATGCAACTATGGAGGATCAGGTATTTGATATTCTGGATACTAATGATTTTGGTTCAAGATGAGATTCAAAAGGTGCACACTTTGTTGATGACACTCTGACTACTGACTTGACCCTACTACAAACTCCCCCGGCCAAAAACTTAGTAAGTACACCCGATTGGCTTCAGTCTTCTATTAGCAGAAAGTGAAGTGTAGTTCCTATTTCACTACTAGATAGTGACATAGTTCGCAAGTGCCTGGAAATATAGGTTAAAATAAAGAATCCCAAAACTGAAGCAATGGTTGATGTAGATACCGAAATAGGACGTTGGTTTGTAGAAATGGCAACACCTAAAACTGAAAATAACTTCAATGAAGTGACGAGTGAGGATTTCAAAATTGAGAGAGTGGACCTTGGAATGGCCACTCAGGCTGTAGATGTCAAGCATCTGGAGTATTCCACGAAGAATATAATCACAAGGACTTGGAAGGATGAGAAGGAGAATAAAGAAATGGAGTTGTCTCTCAAGAAAATGATAGAATATATCCACTCAATTCATAATCCTGATACCTTGCATGTGCCTCGGCTTTCCCTTCAATTTGATCCTAAATCACCTGGCAGTCAGTAAATGAAGGACCAAATCCAACGCAATAGGTCAATTACTGAAGCCTATGCTAATTGGTTGGATCAAGTGGTTGATTCAGGGACCAAAAATTGATACTCTGAGCCAAACATACAAAGAATCTATTGTGGTGAAAGATAGCCTAGAAGAAGAGAAGGCTAAATGGAACAAAGAAAAAGCCCAGTGGACTACGGTAATGGCTCAAATAGAAGACATTCATTGGTATGACATAATGAAATTTCTAGCTGGGAGATATGTCCCAGGGTTAGATGACGAATTCCTCTTTGTATCACAAGAACACTTAGAATGGAGGACCTCCATCATAAAATAGGGCATGGAAGAGTCTGTCAAGCTCTTAAAAGAGCTCAATGTTGTTGTGGGGGTAATGTGAAATGATCTTAAGTATATCAAAGTTCAATTATTTAAAGAGGATGGGAAAATAGTGGAGAAGTTAGAAGATATGATTAAGGCTTTCAAAGAAAGGATTTAGGCAATTAGAAGGGCTAAATCGTTGTATTCAGAAGATTTATCTCAAATAGCTAAGATGGAATCCATGTTGATTATTTTCCTCGATCACTTGAAAATGCATAAGGATAAGATTTCACTGGTACAAAAGGAGAATAAGGTTTTGAAACAAACAATTGCCCATATCAGAATTCCAAATCATTAGCTAGTGGTGAAATTCTCAAATGAGCACATGGAATGGAGGAAACAATAGAGAAATCCCTCATCATCTGCGATCCCACCACAATCTTGAATGTGGTTCATGATGTTCGCTTCAGACTAACCATTTGTTGGTATTCCCTTTCTTTTCATTATGGTTTCTGTTTATGAACTCAAGACTTAACTTTTCTCTTTCTCTATGGTGGAGTTAGTTTTAAAGCTTATCTCAAAAATAGTTATGCGTATGGGCTATTTATATGGATTATTATGACTTTGTAAGGGTTGGCCAAATTTTTTATTTTTCCTGTAGTTAGTAAGATATTTTTTGTAATTTGAAGATACTTGAAGAACTCTATAGTTTAAAGTATATTTTGATCTGGTGATTAATATAAATATATATCGCAGCTTTGAATGTGTTTGTCCTAAGTACGTGGATGTAACTTCAGTTCGGGTTCATTTGTGATTGTGATATAATTTTGTGTTCCTTTGAGATATACAAGTAATTAAAGTTTTGTTTTAGTAAATTTATCCTCTTTGCACCGTGTAGATCAGTCTGTTGGCTCGATATTTTTGCTTTCATTTTAAGCGATATTTATTAGATTCATGTCATGGTTATGTACGAATGCCTAAGCCTTTGATACTTTAGGGTTAAAATATTACTCATGCAATTTTCTTGATTTAGTTATTGAAGAACTTATTGAAAATTATTATAGAGGGAGATGCACCTGCATGCAGAGGGATATGATCATCAAGACAAATCCCAACTGTTATTAACATATTTCTTCCTGATTGGGTTATATAGAGTCAGCTGAATTAATTTCATTCAATTAAAATTGGGGGACAAATCTGTTAAATAACCATTGGGTAATGATTGTTGAGTGTTTTAATCCTACAAATAATTTTATTACAAGAAAAAATAGTTGTGAAAGTTTTGAAGTCCCCATTGTTGATTTAATCTTATGCTTCCATATTTTTCACGCATGTATACTAGTTAAAATCAAGCAACTTAACACAAAGTGGATGATATGAGATATTATGTCATGCACTTTGTTCTTGGTATCAATTCAAAAGTTGTATTTAATTCTATAGCCATTTACAGACATGGAAAGATGAGTGGAGTTATTAATTTTCCATGACCTTTATTTAAAATGAAGTGTAGGTTTTATCACTTTTAAACCTTTTTAATTAGAAGTGTTTTTTGAATTTGTGTTCCAAAAACCATGTTTGAAGAACAAAGTGATAAAAGCAATCTATGCAGCACTTATAATTGAAATGGAAAAAATTTGTATGACGATTACAATTGAAAATAATCTATATTTTCTAAATAAATTAAAATGATTGAAAGTAATATGTAAGTGTTTTATTTTTTAAATCATTTTAATTAGATACTTTTTTTAATTTTCTTTCGTGAAATCATGTTAGAAGAACAAAGCGATAAAATAAATCTATGCAACACTTATAATTGACACGTAAAAAATGGAAAAAAAAAATTCTTTACAACAATTATAATTGAAAATAATGTATATTTTCTAAACAAATTAAAATGATTGAAAGTAATATGTAAGTGCATTTAATTTAAACTAATAGATAATGAATGTGTTGATGAAACATTTCATTTTGGTTGAACAAGTTTTACAAATTACCAAATAACAAGCTTTTAAAATATAAAAGAAATCTTTTTAAAATTATAAAGTGTGATTTTTTTTTTTATGAATAGGCCCTTTAATATAAATTAAAAGTTATAAAGTACATATTCACAAAAAAAGGGGTCAGGGGAAAAATTCACCCGGGGAGAGTCACACGGCCCAAGGTCGGAATCACAAGAAACAACTATTCATCAAAAAAAAACCTCATGCAGCCAAAGTAGTGGTTGCATAGGGAGGATCCTGATCATCATGATTACCCCACCCAGAGGTAGGGTTAGGGTTGGGGTCAGGAAGTAACCACCCATCATTATCTTCTTTATCTTTTTCTGCACAATTTTACCATCCTCCGCTCTGGGATGCAAAATGGCCAAAGCCAGGCGAGGAAACTTGTCAGAACCAGCAACAGGCAGAACACCAGGAGGCGGAAGGTCCCAGCTTGAGGCACTACGCCGCGATTGCAGAGAAGCTGAATGACCCCACCAAGCACCTCTGCTGGGAGAACGAGGATGAGCCTGAGAGTGGGGAGTGAAATACCACCTGCGAGAGGAGCGACGGAAAGGAGGGGTATTGCTAGCATAAATAGGGTCTGGAGGCATGCGAGAAATAGTACAAGGGGCATTGCCCCAGTGCTACAAAAGCTCCTGTAGATGCACCACTTCAAGAGCCACCTTATCTATCTGAACTTGTATCTGCAAAAGCACATTATTACAGATACAAGCTTTACAGTACATAGATATATTGGTATCAAGAGAGCTGTGAGCAAATAAAATAACATTTCTGTCTTTCCATAAAGTAAAAAGAATCTCCATCCTGAAAGCATGCCTGATCTGGGAAAGAATCTCCCAATAGGACCATATGCCAGGAAAAAAACTTTGGCCTTAAAGGCCGAAAGAAATCATGAATCCAGGCCCAATACTGTTGAGCTCTTCTGCAGAACCAAAATATATGCAGGAAAGATTTTGGTAAGCCACAAAATGGACATCTAGGGTTTGGAACTCCCATGTGTTTGAGTCTATCACCCAACGGTAAGCCTTGGAAGAGAACACACCAAGAAAATGAGCAATATTTGGCTCAGTGATAGCAGACCAAATCGTGAGAAATATGTTCTGCCAGGTACCATGAGATGAATGCAAATGCCATCAGTGGTTGAGAGTATCAACCATAGGAAGGTGAGGAACCAACCAAGAATAACCAAGCTTGTGCTTGTAATTGTTAAATGGTGTTTCCGGATACCACTTCCAATCTTTCCACCAAGACTTGGAAGAAGAAATGTTGAGATTATGAAGTAATTGAGGAGGTATAGCAGAAACAAGAAGGTCAAAATTCTAATGATCAGTCTGATTAAGATGAAATTGTATCTGTGTATCTTCCCAAGAGTAGATAATAAAAGTAGATCTGGAAAAAATGTCCTTAGGAGTGCAGACGCCACGCTTATGAAAGTAGAGAGCAATGCAACCTGGCATTTTGGCAAGAGGCCGCCCTTGAATCTAGAAAAGAGGCAACCACCAGATGTTATGCTGATTAAAGGATAGACCATCCCTAAATCCATCTCTGGCCCAGCAAAGCCAAGGTTTGAGGGCTTCCCAAGCTTTCCAGATACTTTTGACAATAAAGGAACCCTGAATCTGAATAGGCTCTTTCATTGTTAGGAGGGTTTGAAACCCGACCCCTTTCCAGGCTGACCTATGAGAAGAAGAAACTAGATGAAATGCAATGTCTGAGGAGAATTTCCCAGGCTTCATCTCCTGTAATGACTCTGATGAACCACTTGGCACATAGAACAAGGCCATTTATGTGAGTAGAAAGAATTCCAAGCCCACCTGAAGCTTTAGGTAAACAACAATATTCCTAGGCGACTCTGTGGAAACCATGATGATCAACACCAGAGGCCCATAAGAAATCCCGAAGAATCTTTTCCAGCTTACCATAGGAAGCTTTTTAAGGATCCCAGTATGAAGAATAATAAACATGCATGGCAGCAAGAACCTTAGCACATATCTGGAATTTACCAGCCAAAGAAAGAGGCTTGGTAATCTAGTAAGCAAGTTTTGTTTCAACTCATTTGAGAACAGCATTCCAGAGATCAACAGGGGAAGCTTGAAAAGAAAAAGGGATACCCAAAAAGTGGAAAATCTCACCATGGGAAATCAACTTCTAGCCAAACTAAAGAATCTAGGGAGGCAAAGGAAGAAAGGATTGACAATAACACTGGGTCTTGTGCCACTAAATGGCAAGAGCCAGAGGCTAAGCAAAAGGAATCAAGGCATTGAAGCATAGCTTTAACGTTATCTTCTTCTTCTAGTAGAGTGAGGAATGAGTCATTTGAAAAGTGGCCATTGACAAGTTGGGCGGGGGAGGAAGGCAAGGATATTCCTCTAACCTGGCCAACAGAGATGGCATTAGCCAACAAGTATCCAAAGCCTTCTGCAGAAAGCACATACAAAGCAGGAGCAAGAGGACAACCCTAGCGTATGGAGTGGAATAAGCCAAAAGTAGTAGATTGATGACCATTGATGGTGATGCAAGCAGAAGCATCCCTGAAGAGCATCCTGACGGATTGAATAAATCTGGGTCCAAATCCTACAGCTTGCACCATAGCCAAGATAAATGGCCATTCAATTCGGTCATAGGCCTTAGCAAAGTCTATTTTTAGAAAAAGAGCTTGTTGGTGGGAAGTGCAAGCCCACTCTATGCCTTCCCAGACAGCAATAATGTTATCAAGGATAAATCTAGACTTGATGAATCCAGTTTGTTCTGGTCAAACAATCAAGGGTAGAAGATGCTGAATTTTAAGAGCAAGACCTTTGGCAATGATTTTGTAAGAAACATTCAAGATTAAATATATGACGAAAGTAAATAAATTAATAACTAATATTAATTTTTGGAGTTGATTTTTCAAAATTATAATACAAACAAATAATCATAATGTATATGCTGGAAATCTACCTGTTGGGAGCACGCTCAAACATGCAAGCGTTAGAGATATAAATCAATAAACCACACTAACATGTCTTAAAACATACTCTAAAACAAAGACTTCCATCACAACCTCCGATGAGCTGAACAAGGGCACCCAATGCCTTGTTGATTTTCTCTTAGAGATGTATGTGGGTGTGCTCTCCCAACACAATATTAAAATCTCACTTGATTTGCTTGCTTTCTATGAATTGAAACTATAATGGAACTAATAGATGTGATGAAGAGCTCAAGAACAAGTATGAGGAACTTGTCTCAAGCCTTCACCAATGAAGATGAAGATGCAATACTAAGCTAGAATGATATGCATGAGATAATAAAACTAGATTCATTCACCATTAATCCTAGCATGTGATTTCTAGATTCAATAATGAGCAAAAGCATAAAAACATGAACATGAACTGAGAAATTCTAAAGCTAAACTAGCATGATAACAATGCATAAAAATGGAGATGATTTTCTCTTAGCAATGGCCTCTATTTATATATTTTTGGGAGGAAGGAGAGGGCTTGGATGAGGTGGAGCTCATGTGGCATCCACATAGGTGCCACATGAGGGACGCATAAGTCATGCAAGAGGCCAATTTTTCTCACACATGTGTGAGCAACTTGTGATGTGATGGGTGAAGGTGTACTTAAAGTACACATGTGAAGGATCTTGTAAGAGGTGTAAGAGTTTTGGTCCAATAAAACACTTTTAGGAAGTGTAAGAAAGTGTCATCAAGGTTGTAAGAAACCTTGTTGGCACCAAATTAGAATAAATTTGAAAAGTCAAATTTAGAAATTTGCTCACACATGTGTGAGAAAATAATTAGGACTAATATGTGTAGGAATCCTGAAACTAACCTAATTAACCTTAGTTAATTAGTGAATAGGTCTATTTTGTTAAAGTGATATGAGATGGGGTAGGATCTAGGTTCAAATTAGTTTAATCCAAATTAAATTTAGAATAATTGCGGTTTAGTAGAATTAAGTCATGTGGGGGAATTATAAATTATAAATTTATTTAAAAGGGATTAATGAGGGAAATGTATATAAATGCGATTTAATACATTAAAAGGGGAATAATATTTAAATTAAGATTTAAATACTATGAAGATGAATCATATTTAATTAAATTAATTAATTAAATAGATAGAAGAATATAACAAATATAATTAATTAAAATTAGCTATAATGTTATGGGAATATTAATCAAATTAATATAAGGACGATTTTGGAAGTCTACATTTTGCCCCTCTTTGATGCGACGTTGAAGACGGAGTCGCATCAAAGAAAAAAATAAAATAAGATGCCCTAGAGAGAAAATTAATTATGGTGGGAGATGAGATGATGCCCCCTCAAGAAAATAACAGAAAAATAATTTTTTTGGAATTTTCTCAAAAAAAGGCAGAAGAGAGGAAGAAGAGAGAAAAGGGGGAAATTAGGTGGTGTCGCGAGATGCTTCCTTGGGGGGGTCGGGGTAGACTTAGGCTAGGTCGAGGACATGATGCCCCTAGAGGGATGGGGGAATAGTGAATAAATAGGAGCCTTTCCAAGAGAAAAATGCAAAGTGCAATATGACCTTATAGAATGCAACCTAACTACATGATATTTTCGGGATTGTATTGTGTTAATATCAGAGAGCACACCCTAGTTTGATTTTGCAAGAGGAGGTATGCACAATGTGCTAGAAATCACAAGTGACATGGTTCCTTTGCATAGACTAGACTCTCAGACAAACAAGGTAGATTTAGAAGCATAGATGTGATGACATTAAGTTTTGCCATTAGTATACTTAAGTGAAAAACATGATAAAGGTGGTCATCGGTATAGGCATGCCTGACAGACAGCACACTGCATACCCGACGAGATGACAATGCTTGTCATAAAAATGTCAAGTATATAATTTCCCAATGAACACTGTCAAGTGTTGAACTGACGACAAAGCATAAAGGACATCACTGAAGAAACAATTTTTGGTACATCGCCGATGGATCCAAAATAACTAAACTGATGGTACAATTTTGTGAACATCACCGGCAGAGCAGAAAAGGAAAGGAACCCGATGAACAGTTCAATATAGGGACACCAACAAAGTAGAAACCCGATAGACTGACAGAGCAGCCCGACCATCAAAACCCACAGTCAATTAAAGAATCCGCAAAAAGTGGATCTGACTTTCCACATCAGATAAAACATTGTAATTCTATTTATAGAGTTTTAATTTGTTTTAAATCATTACTTGAGGTTCAAGCAAGTATATTTTAAATGTTTTAAAGCATCCTAATGGATCTAAAACATAACTAACTAAAGATCAAGGTCAAGTTGTAAACCTTGAATCTAGAGTTAAACTTGAAAAGCGTGAATCAAGAATGGACCTAGAAACTAGTATATATAGATGTTCAATCATTTGTAATAGGTAATGAGTTGATAATGATTGTAGCCACAAAGATAATCTAAGCAACAAAAGTGAATTCATGCAAAGTTCAAAAACAGATCATATCAGTTCTCAAGAACACAGAGAAGGCTACCGATGAGCAGAGACAAGGTATCATTCAATCACTCAAGGTCATTACATATACATTGTAAGTTTAATAGGATTTTTTATCAGCAATTAGAGATTTCATATACTATCAGTTCAAAATTTATAATGTAGTTGCATTCTAACAAGTACATCACATCAGAAATCCTTTAGTAGAAGGTGGACTTAACAGTTCTTGATAAATCTCTTAACAGGGTGCACACCTAACGGTGTTTCTAAAGATTCAAACAAAGTAGATCCTAATAGGTCTCCACTCTAATACTCCTAATAGAGTAGATCATCATAAGTGATCAAATTTTGAGCCTTAACCGGCTCCCTTCTTATCTGCAGATAGTGAAGTTTTGTGGGTGACATCCCCAGCGCAGTTTTTACTTTCTAACAGGAGTTTTTTGCAATATCATATCTTGTGTTATGTGTTATTTATTTTCATGTATGTTTCTTGAATTTTTACACATGTAAAGAAATTATGTTATGATTTCACATACATAAAGAAAGATGAACAGATAGATAGGTGAATATACAAATCTGATGACAAAAAGGTTAATGGGCTAGTCACATAAAAATTTTAGAGGTACTGATTCACCCCTCCCCTCTCAGTACATCATTCTAGTAATTCAAAAAATTGGTATCAGAGCTAATTCTCTCTCTTGAAAAGCTTAAAGACTTAAGAGAAAAGATCAAGACAATGGAAAAGTATAGACTGGACAAGAATATTGAGAATGAGCAGTTACATATTCAGATTTACTATGAGCAGTACAAAGAGGCGCGAGTAAGCATGAGAAAGCTGCTTGATGAAAGAAAGATTATGGTAACTAGGCTTAATGAAAATGATTATCAAGAAGAGGAGATCCCAGATTACTTCAACTCAGCTGAATCAACAAAAATCAAAGCACCAGACACATTAGTAGAAGAGATTACAAGTCTAAAAGAGATCAATCTATATCTGACAGAGAAAATCAAGATGTTGCAAATCAGTCAAGAGACTCAGATGATAAAAATGATTGATGTCATGAATGATTCAAGAAAACCTGAATCAGAGAGAACATTAGTTATTGATGATAGGAGGAAAATCACATAGAAGCTACAAGAAAAAGAATTAGAGATTCAAAGACTTACTGATCATCACCATGAGATTACCAATCAGATTATTCTTATGATTCAAGAAGCAAACAAATTAAATATTGAACTCATTGAAAGAATACAGATCATCGGTGAGCTAAAAGAAGAGAAGGAGAAGCTAAAGCATGAAGTCAAAATTCAGAATCAGCACAATGAATTAATCAAGAAAGTTGAAGATAGAAATAAAAGAATGGATGATTTTCTTGATAGACAAAGAAGAGTCAACAACTATATAGGTATAGGGTACACCGACAATGGAGAATCATCTAATCAATCAGATCAAAGGAATGTTTATGCAACTCTGAGAACCAAGAAGTTGTCATGCAATCACTGTGGAAAACCAGGCCACACCTCAAACATTTGCAGAAACAAAATGAAAGGTATTCCTCAATCACAATCTACTTTCATTGGTAATTGTTATAAATATCACAAGAAAGGACACAGGGCACATGAATGCAGATCCAAGGTGACAAATCCAAAGAAGGAAACCTACATGGACAAGTATTTTCCTACCTGCAAAATGAATGGACATACACATCAGGAGTGCTAGAAAAAGAACAAGAAAGCATGGACACCAAAAGAACCTGATTATGGCTACAAACTGACAAGAATCAGTAACTCATATGTTTGGGACTATAACACATGAGTAAACTACACAACCTATGGAAGGTATGGTCATATTTCTGTCAACTGTATGATAAATGGACTAGAAGACCAAGAGGATGGACCAATCTAGGTATGGCATGTTCACATTGTCATAAGGTTGGACATGTGATAAAATATTGCAAAGACCGACTGACAGACACAAGCACTTATCCCAATAGAAACACCATTGATGACATCAAGAAGATGAGAAACAAGATGTGGATAAAAGCTACAAACACCAAAGCTACTGGAACAAGCAATGCAAATGATGACACCCCATCCAATAGATCTGGTGGCATCACTATTCCCAACTAAGCTGCACAAGTAAGTATGGAACTACATTATGACAAGTTATATTATGCATCGGTTCCATTACACATTGATAATATTGAAAAAATTAGCATTATTGAAGATGCACTATATTGTTATTTGTAATGTTATTGAAAAAACAATTCCATCAGTAAAAGGGTACAAATAAGCATCGGTGAACACACACAGTAAAGTTGACACTACTTACCGATATGTATCGGGCACTACACAAAAGCCAAGTCGCTAAGTGTAACCAACAGACATCGGTGATCTTTGAGCCGACAGAGGTTGTTGTTGCCATCTTACCAACAATCATCAGTGAAAACACCAAAGCTGCTAGCTACCCCAAAACTTTGCGTCTGCAATAATGATGTTATTTATGCCTCAACTGATGAACTCAATCTTTGTACACTGATGAGTTGTTGGGCATTAATGACAACTTAGGGAAAAAAAGTTATAAAAGCACGATGGAAGAACTCATTTCACACCCATGATTTTTGAGTAAAGAAGTAGAGCTAAGTAGAGCGATTGAAGAATAGATTGAA
The DNA here is from genome assembly GCA_018584345.1 of Thuja plicata. NCBI lineage: Eukaryota > Viridiplantae > Streptophyta > Pinopsida > Cupressales > Cupressaceae > Thuja > Thuja plicata. The sequence goes on from MU223639.1 coordinate 452,092, forward strand.
GTGTGACCTCAACAAGATTTAAACATGACTCACAGATTCACGAGCGATCACACAGATTTAGTAAGTACCTACAATCACCGACCACACTGTTTGATTTATGGAAATCCCTAAATTTCAAAATACGATGGCAGCTACTTCAAGAATAGAAAAATTGAAAGAGGATAAGAAGAAAATGATTAATCTTATCAGCAATAGTACTTGTGTTGAACCTAAATACAAGTTACACCCAAAAATTACATCGCAACCCGATGATTCTAGAGCATTCTCCAGAATCCCACCTAGGGTTTTGTTGGTAGAGGACGTAAGGTCCTATGTACATTGCAAGATCTCAGAATTAGGAGATCTAGATCTAGATAATTCCTATAGGGCACTATGTGATGAAACTAGAAACTTGAAAGAAGAGCACAAACATCTAGAATTGAAAGGTCTGACAAATGCATTACACTTTCCTAGGGTTTTTAAGACCGAATGGATATGGATAGCTCTTAGAAGAATGCATAACCAGACATTGTGGCTTGATGGGCCTAAACAAATAATAAAAGATGTTATTCATGCGGTTACTTGATATCCCACAACCGACAAGCCAAAAGCTCACAAGCACCCATCCTTGAAGGAAGTAGAAAAGTTGATAGGTACAAAATCAGACAAAAGAGGTCTCAAGGTTAACACCATCATTGACGAGGAACTTAAGTTTGGTGCATGTGTGATAGGATATAAAATCTTTCAGGCCAGCAGAATGAATAGCATAGCAAGCACTGCTATAAGCATAGCCTACAAGATCATCAAAGAAGGAAAGAAGATGGATCTTGCAAAAATATTTTTAAATCAACTTGAGGAGAACATGAACACCATAAGGTCATCAAGGACAAACACTTGTAAGTTTGGTTCTCTTATTATGTGCATATTCTTTTACTTTGAAGAATAATTTCCTTCCATAGGCAAAGTAGTATGGGACATAAGAAAACCAGTCACCATACAGATATGTGAGCACGTAGAATCATTAGGTATAGATTTTGATGACTTAATGAATGAGTATTACAAAGAAATTAAGGAAAAGATGCAAGTTAGAAAAAGGATACCTGAGAGTTTGATAGAAGAACACAAGGATGACATATGTTTTATGGTAGATACTAATTTTACCTATATCAAACCAGTAGTACCTAGAAAATCTTGGCTATCACCACTAGATTATGAGATCAAAATAGGACAAGCTACTAAGTGCATCCAGGCACTATTGAATGAACCAGTGGACAACAAGAAACCAAGATTTGGAACTTATGAAGAAGCCAAAACAAAAATCAAGTCAGATCTTGTTGTCAATAAATTTGTAAACAAGAAGAACAAAATGGTAAAGGACTTAACCAAGAAATTTGCAGTTATTGAAGAAGGTGAAGAGGAAATAGAAGGTAAGGAGGAAGAAACTGAGGGCCAGTCACCCATCAGTGAAGATACAAAAAAGAGTGATTCAGAGACTACACGGTTAGATTCACCGCATCCTCCTCCACCTAAGAAATCAATAACAATTGATGCTTCAAGGACAAGAAGCAAAATAGAAAAGAAAGAAACTCCTTCACCATTGAAGAAAGGGAGAGTGAGAACCTACAAGAGGAAACTAGTCTCACCAAAGGAGAAACAAACCAAAAGGAGGAAGTTAAAAAAAACAAGAGAAGATCTAGATGACTCAGCTATGGATGAAGCTGACATAGAAGTTCAAAAAGGGAAAGAACCCTTGATCCCTACAACCATTGATGAAATATGTAAGAACATTTCAGAATCACAATCTATTTCAGATCCTAATATTAGGAAATGGTTGAAATTTGATCTAGAGGATCAAAATAAAATTGAAGAAGCTATATTAGCTAAAATGTGCAAACACCATTATGTTCCACTTCAATTCATAGAATTTGAAGCACCCAAGGAACTAACAAAAAGATTGTCTGCAAGATGGACATTTGCACTTCACCAAGAAAAAGAGATAAGAGAAAGAGTACTTGTTACTCTTATGCCTTCCAATTCAAAGAAGGAAGAGATAAATAAAATGATGGAAAAGTATGAAAAGGAGTTCTCACCCAAAATGAGAGCATACAAATTTCTCAAAGGGAAGATAATTGAGCTAAATTAGGAAAGCATTAAGAAGTGGTGCAAAACACTCAAAAATCCCACTAAGGAAGCTAGCTCAGAGAAAGAATAAATCATCATTAAAGATGCACAAATTGATTCATCAGTTGAATTGGATAGAGAAGAGAGTGATACAGCAGGCCACAAACATACTGAATTTGTAGATGAGGTATGGCCCGACACTACTCTTGACAAAACTCAGAGTGAGGAAAGCCAAATTCCACCAAGACCAACTCATATTGACTTGGAGGATGAAGTAGAGGTTACCAAAGAAGAATTGACAATAAAAGGTAACATAAATGAGGATGTCAATGATGAAACATGGTTAGATAATGTCATTAATGACATCACAGAAAAAGACCCTGCAGAAGAGGTGCAAAAAGATGAAGATATCACTGTTGCACAAGGTAATACCGATGGACAAGACACACTTACTGACACTGCAGAGGTAAATACACCGACCAACATGAAAATATTGATAGAAGATATTGATATTGATTCAAGTTAGGAAAAATCATCTAAGAAAGATGATGAAATACCCAAGGACATGGGTAATGATGAAAATAAAGATGCATCGGACACTCAAAAAGATACAGACATAGAGATGAAGGATGCAACCGACACTCAGCAAAAGTTGTCTACTAAAAAAGACAAAGGAGAAGATATTAACAAAGATGAAACATTGAGGAAGGATGAAGAAAAAGAAAAAAGTGAAGAAGTTAAGCAAGATGATAGCATGAAGGAAAAGGAAGAAAATTTGTTGATACACCCAAGGAAAATGAAGAGACATCTTCACACAACCAATAGGTGGACTCTAAACAGAATCAACAAGAAGCTTCATCTTCTCGACCTCACCTACCAAATCAATCCAATCTCAAGATCTACAAATGGTAGTTCACCAATCTGTCTCCCAACCAAAGAAGAAGAAGAAGAAAGTAATGAAGAAAGACATCTTGGCTGTAACACTTGATGAGGTAATTGAAATACCCAAGTGGGATCTATCTACTTTAGATACTGAAACACTTCAAAAGTTTGGAGTGATGTGTCAAAGAAAATCTATACAAGACAAAATGAAAAAGGCACATAGGGAAGCCCAAGCACTTGAAAAAGCTAGGGATATACTACATCAACTTGTTCCTGATATAAAATTTTAAAATGACATATTAGTCATGGAACAAATTGTAATTCTTACCGACGCCATCACCACTCAAAATGTAGATGCAGAGAAGGCAATGGAAGAATAGGCAAAGATGAAATATCAACACAAACTAGTTGAGAAGCTCAGCCAAGAAGTGGCAGAAAACAAGGTAAAGCTCTCTGAATTAGCAAGTCAATTAGAACCTATGATTACAGAATTTATTACCTTAGTTCAAAAGTTGTGCACACTTGAAAATTTCACAAAAGAGAATAGTGAAAAGTTGTCCCAACTAGATTCAGATTTGACATTAAGTGCACAAAGTTTAACCTATGATGCAAATGCAATAAAGTTGCATCATGACAAGATCACAGAGGTAAATAGGTTAAGACAAGAGATATGGGATGCAGAGACACGATTTAGAAATGAGGTTACCAAGCTACAGGCTCACATATTGCCAAGCCTCACCACTCTGCAAAAACACATTACAAATGCAAGGAATCTGATCTCAACCCCAGAGATGTTTGTGGTAGATAGCATCTACGATATGCGTGTGAGGATATCACTTGAGCATATGGCTCTAGAAAATTTGAAAGAAAAATGGGAGAAGATGATGGAGGAAATCAAAGCCTCACACTCCCACATTTTTGACAAGTTGTAAGTACCTTTTCCTTTATTATCAAAAA
>MU223639.1:464334-488919 GCA_018584345.1 Thuja plicata
CTAAGACATGATTTCAATGCACTTAATCTAGAAATTGAAAACTATCTTATTGCAAGATGATATTATTCTATGTGAAGCTATGACAATAATTCAATATTCTAACAATGCATATTTTCTTCAGAAATTCAGGGGTTTTGAATGAAGAATGAGAGTTCTTTTATAGACTCTGAGATGATCAGAATAGAAACTTTCCTTTTTGAAATAAAACAAATAGAAAAGCCAGTTAAAAACAGAAAGCTTTATTGAAAAGAATTCAATAAATTGCTTTATTTTTGCTTTAGCTGTTTTCCTTCTTTGATTTAATTGTGTTTTATTTGAATTTAATTGTTTTATTTCTCTTTAAAGCTCAATTAATTCAAAGTTTCCATTCTTGAATAAAAGAAAGATTTTTGAGAGAATATTCAATTAATTAAATAAATATGACCTCATAATTGTTTTTTCTCAATTATTTGAATAATTAAATTCGATTATTGAAATGAGGATATTTATCTAATAATTAAATATTATTTAATTCCTTTTTCATGTGTCTCAGATAAAGAGGGTGAATTTAATTTAATTTAAGTGCTAGGACTTTATTAATTAAATTAACTCAATCATAGGGTTTATTTAGCCAATAGATATTTAGGAATTAAACATGATGTATGATTAATACAGATTTAGGATTTTCTACATTTGACACTCAGGTCGAGTAGAGTCAATCAAAAACTCAGAATTGCCTAGTACAATACGACTTTGATGATCCAGAAGAATGACAAATGCAACAAAATTGGTTAGAGTTGCAAGATGCCAATTTTGGGGTGTTACAATGATATGTACATAAACTTACACTTACCGGCATATGCATAGGGGGAGTCATAAAATGACTAAGGATGAAGTATACACAGGTGTACATACTAATACATTAAGTATGTTGCACATATCAGTTTTTGATACTAAGGTCAAAGGGGGAGATTGATGACATTAAGTTTTGTCATTAGTATACTTAAGTGAAAAACATGATAAAGGTCATTGGTATAGGCATACCCGACAGACAGCACACTGCATACCCGATGAGATGACAATGCTTGTCGTAAAAATGTTACGTATAGAATTTCCTGACGAACAGTGTCAAGTGTTAAACCGACGACAAAGCATAGAAGACATCACCGATGAAATAGTTTTTGGTACATCACCGACGGATCCAAAATTACTAAACCAACGGTACCATTTTGTGAACATCGCCGATAGAGAAGAAAAGGCAAGGAACCTGACGAACAGTTCAATATAGGGACACCAACAGAGCAGAAACTTGATAGAATGACAGAGCAGCCCAACCATCAGAACTAACAGTCAGTTAAAGAACCCGCAAAAAGTGGATCTGACTTTCCACGTCAGGTAAAACATTGTAATTCTATTTATAGAGTTTTAATTTGTTTTAAATCATTGCTTGAGGATCAAGCAAGTATATTGTAAATGTTTTAAAGCATCCTAATGGATCTAAAACATAACTAACTAAAGATCAAGGTCAAGTTGTAAACCTTGAATCTAGAGTTAAACTTGAAAAGCGTGAATCAAGAATGGACCTAGAAACTAGTATATATAGATGTTAAATTATTTGTAATAGGTAATGAGTTGATAAATGATTGTAGCCACGAAGAGCATCTAAGCAGTAGAAGTGAATTCATGCAAAGTTTAGAAAGAGATCATATCAGTTCTCAAGAACATAGAGAAGGCTACCGATGAGCAGAGACAAGGTATCATTCAATCACTCAAGGTGATTACATATACATTGTAAGATTTATAGGATCTATTATCAGAAATTAGAGATTGCATATACTATCAGATCAACATTTATAATGTAGTTGCATTCTAACAAGTGCATCACATCAGAAATCCTTTAGTAGAAGGTGGACTTAACAGTTCTTGATAAATCTCTTAACAAAGTGCACACCTAACGGTGTTGCTAAAGTAGATCCTAACAGGTCTCCACTCTAATGCTCCTAATAGGGTAGATCATCAGAAGTGATCAAATTGTAAGCCTTAACTGGCTCCCTTCTTATCTGCAAATAGTGAATTTTTGTGGGTGACATCCCCACCGCAGTTTTTACTTCCTAACAAGAGTTTTCTACGATATCATATCTTGTGTTATGTATTATTTATTTTTATGTATGTTTCTTGAATGTTTGCACATGTAAAGAAATTATGTTATGATTTCACATACATAAAGAAAGATGAACAAATAGATAGGTGAATATACAAATATGATGACAAAAAGGTTAATGGGCTAATCACATAAAAATTTTAGAGGTACTGATTCACCCCTCCCCTCTCAGTACATCATTCCAGTAATTCCAACAAGATGTAGATCAACAATCATGGTGGAACTAATGCAGTGACGCTCATGAGGAAGCCATAGTACACCCAAGTCTTGATTAGGGACTTGGTGGAAGTGCACGAGACCCTGCCCCCAGTGAGGCATACATAACCATAATAGCATGACAAACAAAAATGCACTAAATTACCCACAAACAGGTTATACTGCAAATGACACATATTCCAATATACACCATCCAAGGTACACCAAGATATTGAAGATCGAGGAAATCGTGAGTAGGGTCTACTGAAACACAAAGATAAAATCAACAAAAGGCATCATGACCAAGAAGTCATTCAGTCCAAAAGTTCTTAGCATGATTGAGATTGATGTGATGAGTGATTGGTAAGATGACATCGGAGGATGCATCCTAATGGGCAAAAGATCGATGGATGTTGAAATAGGAATTTGATGGAAATTGGTTGTGAATGGAATAAATGCTAAGAAATTAAATTGGTATGTTGATTTGATGAAAACATTTGCAATCATGGTGTTTGGGAAAAGCTCAGTGTGATGGGGTGAAGCTCAGTTTGATAGGATTAGAATGGGTAGAATAGCATGTGATTAGATGGTGAAGGAGGAACATGATTGGATAAAATGAGATTGGAGGGTAAGATGGATTGAATTAGGATGGAAGAAAGATGAATTGTGATAGGCCATTTTAATGGCGTCTTTTATATACCTTAGGAGAACTTTTTCTAGGTCTTTTCTTATGTTTTCTGTTATTATTCCAAGACTTTATGCTCCAAAACTATTGTTATATGATATTCAATCACTGAACCTATGCCATGGACATATGCTACTTAATCTGCTTTATCAGGATGAATATGCTCTATTTTGTTGCTATGAACTCATGATCATATTTTATGAATGAATTGATTGTTTGGACAATAGATAATGTTTGTACTTTGAATAAATGTCATGAATACTTTTATCCTAATGGTGTTAATGTAGCCCATTGAAGTAGCAACTGACATCCGGTTCAGATGAGCATGTCTTTGTGCTAGTCGCTTGATGCGGTCCTGCAGCAGACGCGCATGGATGAAACATTGGAGCAACAATGGTGGAAGTTTTCCAGATTGATACAGGTGGAGAAAATTGAGCAGAGACTTGGAGAAGCGCAATAATTTCTTTGATGAAATCTAGGAGAGAGTGGGAAGATGGGATCTGTTGTCTATAGATTTCCTTCCTCTCTTCTTGACCGATTCTATTTCCTTCTTTCTAGTTTTCCTTTCTGTTAGATGGTTGTAATAAAAGCTCTGCCTTTTCTTAGGGCATGTGGAGTTTAGCAGTTAGATGTTTTTCCCTTTAAATAAAGCCCCACTCCTGCGTAAGAAGAAGGGCAGTAGTATTAATATAGTTGCATTATGTTATTTGGTAGTGGAGAATTCCTTTACTCTTTTATTCAAGTTAATGAGAAAATGAAGTTTTGAGTTCAGTACTATGTAATTGAGTATTCTGGGTACTCACCCAAGGGGGCCCACTTGGTGAGGAATCTCTAGTTTAGATTCATTCTAGTTAGTTTGGTTTCCTGAATTTCTGTTATTTCAAATCCTATGTTGAACAGCTCATGTAGCCAAAGCCACAGTTAAGCTACCGCTTCCTGCGGCCAAGTGTCAGAGTAACTAAAGTATTATAGTTGTTTGTGTGCATTCTTCCATCCTGCTAGCAGCCTTCATTTTCATCATTTATTTTAAAAGCATCTACTTCCACAACAATAGTTTAGATTTCCTTTAAGTATTTATTTCATGTAGCAATAGTATATTTTCCTTCAAAAGCATTTATTTCCTGTAGCCATAGAGTAGTTCTTTTCCAGCATTTGTTTCCTGCAGTAATTATAGAATGACTAGTTGAAGAAGTGCTTGGTGCATATATTTTGCTGGCCCGTTTCAAGTAACACGTCCTTAGGTTTGACATATTAAATGATTTTATTGTAAATTGGATGAAGTGCTTATTTGGATGTCCAATCCCTAAGTTAAAAGGATTATTCCTAGTTTCTGAATCTTATAACAAGCGATCAAATTGATTGTGTTGGATAGGAAGGAAGATAAGAGGAATTTGATAAAATGGAATTGGAAGAGAAAATGATTGGATTAGAAGATAAATGAATTAGATAGAATGGAATATGAGTGGATTGAATTAGAAGATAAGTAGATTAGATAGAAGGGAATATGAATGGATTGGTTTAGAAGATAAATGAATTGCATAGAATTGAATATGGGAGATGGATGAAGGATAAGATAGATTACGACCAATAACAAGGGAGAACCAAAGAATGGTGAAGACAGAGGGATAGATTGGATAGGAGATAGATCAATGGAATGGATGGATAGGTAATATTGGATGGATGGATATGGAATGTGGGATGAAAGGGTGGAGATTCAAGAACTATGTGGTAAAGGAGTGAAACTCCCCACACTAGTAGTAGGAAAATGAAGGATGGGAAGATGGGGAATAAAGGATGCATGAAATGAAATGATTATATGCAAGGGCTGTGAGGGGAGGGAATAAATGGAGTAGGAAACAAGGACTATGTTGCAAAGGGGGCCCCATACTAGAGGTGGGAGGAGGAAGGTTGGAGAGATGGAGGATAGAGGCTATGTGAGATGGATGGATAGTGTATAAATGAGGTTTATGGAGGGGATAAAGAGTTGTATTTTCCAAAGCATGTATGGATGTTTAAGTGCCTATAGTTTTTTTAAGCAAGAACAAGGACATAAAAGTGACATGGAATTAGATAAGGGGTTTAAGATGGAGGATATGAATAAGATAGATGATATGATAAGGAGGATATGAATGGAATAGGATAATGGACAATATAGGGATGAAATGCATGGGATAACCAAGATCAAAGATGGGGGAAGGAGGATGTACTGATATAGGATTATGAATGGTGGATGAATAATGACTAAGTAACATGAAGGATGTGGATGGAGGGAATGGAGACGATGTCAAGATCAAAAATAGTGGATGAATAGTGAATCAGGAACATGATAGGTGTATATGGATTAATGAAATGGATGTGATAGTCAAGATCAAAGATGGGAAAAGGAGGATGTATGGGTAAGGCGATGGATAGTGGATGTATGGTAGAATAATATGGATGGAGCTTTCCCCCAAGTGTAGAGAGAAAGGGGATGAGGATATATGAGTGTATTTGGAAGATAATGAATATATGATAAGGAAGATAGTAAAGGGACTCAAGAATCCATTTCCATGGATGGTACCCATTGATATGTTCACTTTTTTTTCATCAAGGTACCTGTTTACCAGGTTTTCACCAAGATGATTTTTTCAGGACATTTTATATTATTTTTTTGTACCAAGGCATTTTAGATATATGCTCATAGATGTTGGTGGGATTGTATGAATAGATGGGGGATATGGAGGGGAGATTAGGGTTTTATGCGTAAGGTTTGGTTAATGGGATGGAAGGATGGGGAAGGATTGGTGGATAATGAATGGAAGGTTGGAAGACTGGTGAATAAATAGATGAAGGATTTGGAAAGATCATCATTAGAGCACACCTTGAAGGGAGATGGAGTATTGGAGGAGTAGAGTGTGAAGGATATGGAAGAGAAGATGTGGATTTGGGGATGAAAGGACCTAGAATGGATTTGGAAAATGGAGGATTGAAAGACTTGTGAGTAGAGAAAGTTATTGGATTAACAAGTTTGGATGCCAATTTTGATTTCTCTTTGATATGGATTGCTTCAATGAGTAACTTTGGAATCCACATGAATTTATTTTTCTTTTCTGGCCTCTGTGGACTTTTGAATTTTTATTTCTTTTGGATCATATTTTTCTTTTCTCGATCGTGTCTTTTAGATGGGACATGTTGATCCTTGAATTTTTGGGGATTTATGGCTTTATGCATTTTATCTTTGGCATCCAATTTTCTTCCATTAGACAGGGTATGGATGTACGAGGATAGATGGTGTGGAGATTTTATGGATGGAATAATGTAGGGTAAATGTTGGAAGGAATTCACGAATGTGTGCCTTTGTTGATCTTGCTTAGGTATTTGAGGTGATGTGATGGTAGACTTGGATATGGGGGTGGAGGTATGTAAGGACCCAAAATGGATGGAAGGCATGAAGGATTTGGTTTTTGGTCATAAGGACCCAAATGGATGTGCATTAGGAAGGGATGGTGTTTGGAACATAAGGGCCCAAAAGGGATTTGGAAAATGGATGATGGGGATATTTGAATGGAGGGGTAGAAGGTTTACCAACATCTTGAGACATCCTTTTTCCAAGGGAATAGTTATTATTTTGAACACAAGATGCGAGTCCACGTGATAGTATGATAGGATCTTGAAGGAAGCTATGTCGGATAAACGTAGAGGAACCGAACTAGATGTATGAGGTTCATGGGTGGATTGGATAGGTGCGATGGGATTTTGTGGAGGATTGGGATCATGAAATGAAGTTAAAGGGGTACTTTGATCTTGAATTTGGGGAGGATTATGTGGTGGAATGAAAGGGGTGATGGGATTGTGGGATGGAAGGTGATCATGCAATGGAGTGAAGGGGATAAAATCATGAGATGGAGTAATTTGATCTTGACATGGAGGGTAATTATTAGGGGTTGAAATGTAAGAGATGTATTGATCTTGATTAGGGATGCGATCATGAGGGGGTTCTTGAGATGGAAGGCTGGAATCTTAGAATGGAAAGGTATAATAAATTTCTTTCTCTAGATTAGGAATAGGAGCATGAGTTGAACTGAGAAAGGCAAGGGGATCTTGGTATGGAAGGCTATAATATTCACTTGGATGGCTGTAAAAATGTGGAGAGGGTTCATGAGATGAGGCAATGCTTAGATCTAGAGGAAAGGAATCAATGTTTGCATGCTTTGGAATAGGGTCTTGATGTTTTATGACTTGTGGGGATGGTGTGATGGATGGAGTGGAAGCTTTAAGTTTGATAGAATGGAGAGATGGAAGATACCTTCCTGGGGTAGATGGAGTGATGGAAGACTCATGAGGCTTATGATATTGATGTATGTCTTGATTTGGAGGGGACGGTGGTAGGTTCATGAATTGAGGGGATTTCACAACTTGATTTGGGGATTTATACTTTTATGCTAGTCCTTGGATCCAGTCAATGGAAAAGGTAGTTTGGGATGGGGATGATGTAGGATTAGGATTGTATGGAGGTATAGGATTAGATGGAGGGAAATGTTTTTCATTTTTTATATGGAGGACAATTTTTTGAAGTTCTTGGATTTCTTGAGCAAGGTGACTATGGAGGGAAGCATGTGTTGGTGAGGAATAATGAGATGGATTTCCCTTGTCAAAGGTAGAGGAAGGATAAGAAAGTGTAGATGAATTGGGATTGAATATGATGTGTTGAGGATTGATTTGGTATGTGGGTTGTATTAGAGGTATGGTTTGAGGAGTAGGGTTTAGCATGTTAAAGTCCTCAACCTTTTTGTGAAACCAATCCATATTCATGAAGTTCGAACGAGGGGTTTTAGAATTGGTTTAGAATATGATGCAGATGAAGATTTAGATTAAGAGTAGATGAAGTGAAATATTTGAGGATGGATGAAATATGAACTTAGGACTTAGGAGCAAGATTGCACTTTGTTTTGATTTAAGAGCGCATGGCCTCAAGGATTTTGATTTGATTGATTTTGAGTGATTGGATATGACAGCAAGGCCTCAAGGTTGGATTTGATTTGATTTGGATTTGGATTTAGATTTAAAGGTTTGAGACAAACCTAGGTGAAACAAGACCCTATTATGGTGCAAAAAAAACATTGATTTGGATGATGATATCTTCTTCTACTTGGAGATAGACTAATGATCCCAAGAAAAATAGGATATGACTAATAGAATTAACTACTTCAGAAAGACTGATGTTCTCAAAGCAATATGATTCAAATAGATGTTTTCTAATGATGAGGGTATATGCAATACTTTGATAAATCTTTCAACCTAAGATTTGAGATGAAAATATTGATGAAGGTCTAAAAGATGAAGTTTGATTTGATGGGGTTTAATCTTGACTATGGTTGGATGTGGGTCAATCAAGATAACCGAGATTAAAGTCTAAGGATTATGTTGGTTCTCCTAAGCCAAAGGTAGAAGATTTTATGAAAATTGGAATTAGAAGGTGATGTGAATGAAGATTTTGAAGTAAGAATGGATGAACTTTGAAAGATAGATGGGGGATGTTTGAAGACAAGAGAATAATTAAGGTGTGATTGGTTTTGGCTGAAGAGTAAGATGAATTAGATTAGGATTGGATAGAATGATATGAGGTTGACAAGTGGATTTGATTTGAAGAATGATGATTGGATTAGGTTGGAGGAAGATGAATGATTAGATTGGATTAAAAAAAGAGGATGTTGATGTGGATTAGAGGGATGATTAGGATGGGGATTATGAAGATTGTGGATGTTTAGAATGGAATGATTAGAATGATTGAGAAGAATAAGGAATGACTTGGAAGAGGTGATTAGGATAAGAAGTTTGATGATGATGAAGAAGTGGGTTGATGTGGAGATGATAATGTACAATTTTGACTGATTTTGGACTTTTTAGGTCAATTTGTTCATTGGCAAGAACTGATTTTCAAAATACATCAAAGGCATTGACTATGCTAAGTAGACCTTGACTCACATTTTGGGCATAACTGATAGTTATTGAAGACACATGTCTAAAAACAGTCCTGGAAGGGACAAAGCAACCTTGCAAGAGACAAGCAATTGTGACTTTGGGGAATTTTGATAAAATTGTGATATTTTGTTTGTGTATGTTCAAGTGACTCTTTCAAGCCACTTATGTTTTTACGTGGTTTAACACAATGAAGACAGTACAAATAGTAGCTACCTTAAGGAATTGGATTTGCATAAAATATTATAGGCCCATTGCTTGGTAGTCCTTTGGCTCATATAGCAGTGTCACCCCCAAAAGGGTACCCATGTTTTTGCCTTTTGCCAGGTATTTTTATCATTCTACAAAGATCTCTTTTGCAACACAATACCCTAGGACACGTATGATGGGAATCTTGGGGGGAGAATCTTCCCTCCCCTTGCACTATAATAAGTCACCATTCGGAGGTGAATCGATTAGGCTACTAATTAACAATTGCTAGTAAGATCTGTAGCGTCCCCCCAATCCGTTTGTACACATGTGAGACACTTAAGTCTCTAGTGGACCACGTCGGCTCCTTAGGCACTATTCACCCGATCTAAACTATCATCCACACAACATGCTTGAGCTTGGTGGGATTGAGACAAGTTTTTGTTCAGTGTCTCATTTCTATACCTGTCGGGGTATTTACCAGTTTGAGTTCATCCTCTAAAGGGGAAACACACCCTCTAGAAAGGCCTCTCTAGAATCTAGATTAAGCTAATTTTTCTCTTCACCCAAGTTTCACGAAGGCGAGGGGAGAGGATACGACTATAGTTTAATCATAGTGTCACATAAATTAAGGGAACTATCTAATGACAAATAGCTTGAAAGACTTCAAACACACCAAGAAGAGTTAATTTTCCAAATTGAACCTAATTAGAATATCTAAGTGTTTTCTACCTAAGAAAAAGTCATAATAGTCATGTGGTTAAGCATGCAAGTTCAAGTTATTTTCCACACATCAAGAAGGAAAGCATTTAAGAAAGGTGTGATTGTTTTGCCTTAAGTCATTCAAGATTTTGTGAGGTTAATTCCCTTATGCATTCAAGATTAGATGTGGTTAATTCCTTTAAGAAACATGCATTTAAAGACTAGTGTTTAAAGCATACAAGTTCATTCCCAAAATCCATTAAAATTCAAGGAAACCTGCATGAAAAATATTAGTAATCTTTAAAGTCTTCAACCCTGAAATGCTGCAAAAAGGCAAAAAAATTAGTAGCACTTGAAATCAACAAAAAATTAAATGTCTCCTGTGACAAGGTGGATACATAAGGTTACAATCAATATTCCACTAGAATCATGCTAGAGACAATATGTTGATTCCTGAAATTTGACTAAGTCTGAAATTTCTTAAAAACCCTCAAAAACTAGAATCTGCATCTTAACTCCTATGAAGCTGAAACCATTCTCAAACATCCTGGAAGTATATATTTAAAATATATCTTAAAGTATAAGTGACTCACTTATACTTAAATGATATATTTTAAATATAGACCTGGTGTTGAAATTGGTATGAAGCATACATAAGAATTCTCCAAAAATTATTCAATAAATACCCATCTCTCAGAACTAGTATAAAATGTAAGAAATGCGAAGATGAAAATGACATGTTACAAACATCAATCTGTGTAGACAACGATCTGTGCAGACGAAGGAGTTCTGCACAGACGACAGTTTTTAAGTGCAGGCGGTTGTTCTCCGCAGACGGCAGTTTTAAAGCACAGGCGGCCATTACAGGGTGGAGACAGTGATCTACGCACACAACAGTTTGGAAACATAGACGGTAATCTTAGAGCAGAGATGGCTCTGCGAAACACTTTTCCAAAATCATAGAAAAATGCAGAAATTTTGAAATTTTTGAACAAATAAGGGATATGGGTCCCACCAGGCGTGCCAAAATGTATATGCTAGAAATTTACCTGTTGGGAGCATGCTCAGACATGAAAATGTTAGAGATATAAATCAATAAACCACACTAACATGTCTAAAACATACTCTAAAACAAAGACTTCCATCACAATCTCCGATGAGTTAAACAAGGGCACCCAATGCCTTGTTGATTTGCTTTTATAGATGTATGTGGGTGTGCTCTCCCAACACAATATTAAAATCCTACTTGATTTGCTTTCTTGCTATGGATTGAAACTATAATGGAACTAATGGATGTAATGAAGAGCTCAAGAACAAGTATGAGGAACTTGTCTCAAGCCTTCACCAATGAAGATGAAGATGCAATACTAAGCTAGAATGATATGCATGAGATCATAAAACTAGAATCATTCACCATTAATCCTAGCATGTGATTTATAGATTCAATAATGAACAATATCATAAAAACATGAACATGAACTAAAAAATTATAAAGCTAAACTAGCATGATAACAATGCATAAAAATGGAAATGATTTGCTCTTGGAAATGGCCTCTATTTATAGATTTTTGGGAGGAAGAAGAGGGCTTGGATGAGGTGGAGCTCATGTGGCATCCACATAGGTGCCACATGAGGGACATATAAGCCATGAAAGAGGCCAAGTTTTCTGAAACATGTGTGAGAAACTTGTGATGTGATGGGTGAAGGTGTACTTAAAGTACACATGTGAAGGATCTTGTAAGAGGTGTAAGAGTTTTGGTCCAATGAAACACTTTTAGGAAGTGTAAGAAAGTGTCATCAAGGTTGTAAGAAACCTTTTTGGTGATGAGCCGATCTAATGGTCATCTTTTATAACACTTTTACTGTCTTTTTAACAAGTTTACTTACAGCTGATACTTGAACTTATGGTTTTTATATATATTTTATGTATGAAAAGGACATAAGTAGGAAGGTAGATGGTAAAAAGGTTATGGAAGTATGATACTTGGAACTCATGATCTTACATGATAAAATGTAGAAGTAATATACTGAATGAATGATTCCTTTCCTATGCTATGTTGTGGGTAGTTTCCTTCCTGTAGCCACATGTCTTGCAAGAGCATTAATTAAGTTTAATACTTTCTTCTGAATATTAGTGATAAAGATATATACATGTGTCGAAGATGGTATGTGTGTGATAATCCTTTTACAGGAATCAATGGAGCAGTTCTAAAGTTCAGCATTGTGGCACTGAAGAAGTCAATGTCGGTTACTCTCACCATAGACCTCGGGCTGAACCAGTCAAGAGTACATGAGCCAGGTGAAGCATCATTGCAAGATCTCCACGGGAGGACTAGGTCAATACAATTTCCTATTGCATGCCACACGTGGATCTAAAACCATCATGTGCTATATTCTGGGACAATTTACTGATTAACTGCCATATTCTGTTATGAGATATTTTGTATTGATTACTATCCTCATCTGATGGAGTGATCTTAGATTTAGGTTGTAGTGGTAGTTTTCCTATAAATAAGTTGACTGCTAAACTCTGGGAGTCAAAGGATTAGTTGGTTTTCTATAATCATTTTTATAATTCAGTTGTAGAAGAAATACAGACTTGTTGTTACATGTTATGTTCATGCTTTGCAATTAAATGAGATCTTCAGTTTTTCATGTTTGAGTTTTATTCTATTCACTCTTCCATGGGGGCCCACACGGGAGGTGAAGTAGTTCATAGTCAGTAGGAATTAGTTTCAGAGTTATCAGTGGGAATTAGTTCAGAGTTCATTCAAAGCATTTAGGACTTTGTTGCTCTTGTAGCCATTGGTAATAGAACTATTGGTTGTTCCTGCAGCATAAGTAAATAGTTGAGTTTACTTCTATAATGTTGTTCTTCAAAGCTTTAGATTAAATTGCTCATTTCAGTTCCTAGTTTAGTATCTCTCCAAGATTGTTAGTTCGAGTAGGAAGTGATGACTTCTAATATAGATTAGAGCATATACTTTACAGATGCTATTTGAAGTTTACGTCCCTAGTTGACTATTCAATGAGTTCAGCATATTATTTCTAGTATGATAACTGGCATGTTTTGTTACAAAGTCATTTTCAAAAGGATGCATAATCCTTAAGTGCAAAGGTATTATACTGAGCAGTCATTTCTGGCACCACTGTTAGGGAATGGTGTCAATCTAATCTAGCCTAGATTCATTGTCCTAGATTTAGTTTAGCATTTGTTTTTATGCATAGGAGAAGAGATCATCTTGGCTATTTTCTCCCTCGTAATTATCAGGTTGGACCTCTTGAATTAGTTGCCGACATCTTTAACCCTAAAATTAAGGAACCCCAAGTTGCGAATGAAGAAGTTGAAGAACAATTTGCGAATGTGTTTTCTGATGCATTTGACCACTTACCATCATCATCATCCTCATCTGAAGAATCCTTGCATCTAGACAAAATTTTTGCTGAGCCAAAAGATCTACTGCAGCACCCAGGGCCTCCTCCAAGGATGGCTCAACCAGTCTTCCCTTTCCCCATTCCTCCTCAACAGGGAAACCAAAATTTGAAGAACATACCCTCTACGGCATTGCCCAAGTTCTATGGCCTCATCATTGAAGACCCCGAGACCTTCCTCTTCGAGTTTGACATCCTTTGTAGAAGCTATGACTATACAACTAATGCACATAAGCTCAAGTTATTTCCGTCAACTCTAAAAGAAGCTACTCGGAGATGGTTTATGGGCCTCGGTGCTAACACTGTAGAAAATTGGACTGCTATGAGCAACATGTTTCTTTCCAAATACAAAGAGTATTGTCGAGAGCGGGACTTAAAAGGTGATGATATCTTTAGGATGGCCCAGAAAGAGGATGAGACCCTAAAGGATTATGTCTCCAGGTTCATGTTCAACCTGCAGCATAACACTCAGCATCAATTGAATGAAGAATCTCATAAACACCTTTTTCTCAAAGGTGTCAATGAGGGGAGCATTGTGGCTCTAGACCTGATGGTTGGTGGTGACATTACACAGAAAAATTGGGATGATATTGAGAATATCTGCTTGAACTACTCCCTGGCCACTGTAAAGAAGGGTAGGGGAATCAGAGACCTACCATAAAACTTTGTTGGCTCTAGGGTGTCAAAGGTGGAGCTATCTAATCTTATGTCTGACTTCAAACAAGACATCATTAATGATGTCGCTACTCAAATAGATACCATGCATGCACGGACAAAGAAAGAAGATGTTGATGCTATGCTAGCTAAATACTGTCCACACTACCGAGAGAAGAAGAGGAGTTGCAAGTGCAAGATTGTTGCAAATTTGGAGACACAGTTGATGCCCACTGAATTCAAAGCCATTGGTGAAAATGGAGAGGTGCTCTACGTTTCCCAATGCAGGCCCTGGGCCCCAAGACCAGGTATGCCACAAGATCCTCTTCAAAATTTTAATAATAATAGTCAATGGCATAATTTTCAGAATATGGGCACCCAAGGGTGGCAGCAACCTCAGCAGGGTTGGCAACCACCCCAGCCAGGTTGGCAGCAACCTCAGCAGGGTTGGCAGCAACCTCAGCAAGGTTGGTAGCAACCTCAGCCAGGTTGGCAACAACCTCAGTAGGGGTGGCAGCCACCTCAACAAGGTTGGCAATATCCCAATCAATGGTCTAATCCATCCCATCAGCAAGCCATAATGCCTCCTCCACAATAAAAGGCTATAATGTCTCCTCCTATAGCCGCTAATAACCCTCCTAAAAAAATGTAGCTGCCAGCATAGCCTAATCCCAATCCCAATAGAAAATTGCCCGCTCAGCAGCAGAACTATGCCATAAATGATATCCATCTAAGATCAAGAACCACTCTTGCTTCACCTCAACCACCTATAATAACTGAGGTTGAATAGCCACCTGTTGACCAAGAAGATGTGTTAGCTCCTGTAGCCAAAGCATCCCCATTTCCTCAAAGGTTAACCAATCAAGTTGAACCCATAGTGAACCACGCAGTAGGAGACTTGTTTGACCAATTGAAACATATAACAGTAAAAATACCTTTGCTAGATGCTATCAAATAAATCCATGTCTATACTAAAGCCATATGGGAAGCTTGCATAAAACAACCTGAAAGGAAGAAAAAGGATCCTAAAACCATTCATGTTGTCAGACATCTATCTGATCTTATGTTAGAAAAGTTGATTGTTCCCAAGTATTATGATCCAGGGAGTCATGTGGTTATAGTCACCATCCAAGGTATAAAAGTCCCAAATGCCCTAGTCGATTTGGGTGCGTCTATAAATGTCATGACCAAAGAAGTACTGTCCCATTTAAACATTGTCAGCCTCTGAGATACACCAACCATTTTGCAACTTGCTGACAGCTCTACTGTTAAACCAGATGGGGTAATAGAAGATGCCATAGTTACATTACATTCCTGGGAGTATCTAGTAGACTTTGTTGTTCTCTCCCCTAAAGCCGATATGGGTGGGTATCCTCTCATTTTAGGAAGACCATGGTTAGCCACCGATGATGCCTTCATAGCTTTCCAGTCGGGGAAGATGACAATTTCTTATGGTGTCCATACCAAAAACTTGACCCTCTACTCCCCTGCTCAACCTATGTTGCAAGATGAGGATGCCATATGGCTAGAATTAGATGATCTTGATCTAGAAACCAATTCAATCCATCAACTCATGGTAATTGATAGAGACCCATTTTTAACTGCTAAAGAGGAAGATGAGGTAATTAAATCCACTATTACAAATGAATATGGTCAAAGTCCACAGTAGTGCTCACAGTCTGACTATATCTTGGAACCTATTTTTCCATCTCCACATACATGTTTATACTCTGTATCCTCCCACTTTCTTCACTCTTTATTACCACATGAGATGGTTTCTCTTATAGTTTCCCCAATAACAATGGTAGACAAGGTTATTAAGGTGGAAGTTTAGCTGGCAAGAAGTGCTTTTCCTTCTTAGATGGTTTTAGTGGTTACAATCAAATTCAAATAGCTCCTGAAGATCAGGAGAAAACCACTTTCACTTGTCCCTGGGGGACCTTTTCATATTCCATCTTACCATTCAGTTTGTGCAATGCTCTGGCCACTTTCCAACGAGCTATGATTAGCATTTTCTCTAACATATATGTTGATTGCATAGAGATCTATATGGATGATTTTACAGCCTATGGGAACACTTTTGAAGAAGCAATGCTCAATCTGGAGAGATTCCTCAAGTGCTTCCAAGACTAAAATATCTCTCTAAACAGTGAGAAATGCTTTATGATGATGGAGGAAGGTGTCGTGTTGGGACATTTTATTTCCTCACATGGTATCCAGGTAGACCCGGCCAAGATTTCAGTAATCAGTACTCTGATAACACCAAAAAAGCAGAAGGATGTCCAGAGTTTTCTCAGCCATGCTGGATATTACAGAAGGTTTATCAAGGATTTTAGCCAAATTGTAGCACCCCTCTATAATATGTTAAAGAAGGATTCTAATTTTTCCTAAAATTTTGAGTGTGACAAGTCCTTCCTGTAGCTTAAGGAAGTTCTGACAACCGCACCAGTGTTGCACGGGCCAAATTGGGGATTTCCATTCCACATTCATACAAATGCCTTAAATTATGCTATAGGAGCAGTGTTGGGCCAGCAAGAAGATGCAATTGAACATGTCATTTATTTTATCAGTAAGAATCTATAGGGATCAAAATTCAATTATACGGTGACAGAAAAGGAGTTGCTTTCAGTGATTTATGCTCTGAATAAGTTCAGGCATTATATTACTGGTTATCAGATTTTTGTCCATACTAACCATTCAGTGATTCAGTACCTAATGAATAAGCCAGCTATCTCAGGAAGATTGGCTCATTGGTTGCTACTCATGCAGGAATTTGACATCACAATTATCGACAAGCTAGGGAAAGCCAATGTTAAAGCTGATTTTCTCTCTCGCTTGCATGTTCCTAATGATCCTGTAGCCATTGATGATAGTTTTCTGGATGAACATTTGATCTTGTTGATAGCACAGAATCCTTGGTATGCTAACATTGCCAATTATCTCACAATAGGTCGGATGTCGGCTCACTTTTCTTCAAAAGAACACAATTTGTTAGTTGAGAAAAGTTTCAACTTTTCTTGGATTGTTGGTTTCATGTTTTACATTGGTCCCGACCAGGTTATGCATCAATGCATCTGAGAGGATGAGACTTATGATATCCTTCGAGCATGTCATGATGAACCATGCGGAGGGCACTTTGCCACCAAGCGGAAAGCATTCAAGATTTTAGTCACTGGCTATTATTGGCCAACTCTTCACAAAGATGTTGCTCACTATACTAAGAAATGTGATCGATGCCAACGCATGGGAAGGCCTACTAAGATAGATGAAATGCCCCTACAGCCTCAGGTGGTGGTCACACCCTTTGATAAGTGGGGCATTGACTTTGTGAAACCCATTGAACCATCTTCTCACGATAAGTCCTGTATCCTACTCTGCACTGATTATGTCACCAAATGGGAAGAAACCAAACCAATGAAGCATCCTCAGGACAACAATGTTGCTAAGTTCTTGTATGAGTTCATTTTCACCCGCTTTGGTGTTCCTAGTGAGTTTTTCACTGATCAAGGGGTGTAATTCACTTCCAACCTTATAGCTGCTCTGATGGAAGAATACAAAATTTTCCATGGCAAGTCATCTCCTTACCATCCACAGGCCAATGGTCAGGTTGAAGTCACTAACCAAGAATTGGAGGCCATTCTTACCAAGACTATAGCTGTTCACAAGAAGGATTGGGTGGCCAGACTTCCTAAAGCACTGTGGGCCTACCAAACTACTTGGAAGTCTACTACAGGATTCACCTCGTTCCAATTAGTCTATGGTAAGACTTCCATGATGCCTATCAAGTTCGAGCATAATACATTGCGTATAGCATTGGAACTCAACCTTGACCTTACTATAGCACAGAAGGAGAAAATTCTCAACTTGAATAGTCTGGATGAATGGAGAAAGTCTACTTTGTCTAACACTGAATTGGTTCAGGAGCAGCGAAAGTAGTGGCATGACCAGTTTATCAAAGACAAGTGGTTTGTTGTGGGTGACTGGGCTCTTATCTATGACTCTCATTACCAGCATGCTCTTGGTAAGTTTCAAACCCGTTGCTTAGGGCCATATGAGATTTTTATTGTCTTTGTAAATGGAGTTGTTCAGTTATCTATAGTGGATCATGTTCGATTCAAGTTACTGGTTAATGACCACCGCTTGAAGTTGTATCACAAGCCTCAGAATTGCGCGGAGTTCCTACAGCAATTCCAATATGTTGATGATCACGTGACTCCTATAGTAGCTTAATATGGGCAGGTTGCTCATATTCGTTCTTCACTTTAAACTATGTTCGCTTCACCCCATAATAAATACTTTCTTCCTGAAAGTACCTTCTCCATAATAAAAAACACATCTCACCTTCTCTCTCTTCCACCTTTTTCATTCCACCATATCACTTCATCCAGGCATGTCTCATCACTAGCCTCTCTTCTTGTAGCTCTTTCCAGGTTCATGGCACGATCTTTCGTACATATTTTATTTTTATTTACTTTATTTAGGAGTTAAGTGTTATTTAATTAATTGCTCTTGTGAGACGTGGCATGGTAGGACCCGTGCCTTTAACTTAGTTGGGGGGAGGGGTTATTTATTGTTTGTTTATTGTTCCAATCATTTTAGTGCTTTATGGTAATTACTTCATGTCTTGTCACAATCTTTGCAAATCTTTCCAAATGGCTGCTGATAAATATTTAATAAAGTTCATAACCTATGATTATGTCATCAATTGTAACCAAATTAAAGACTATTGGAGGTTGAGTTTAAGTAATAATGATTTAGGCATGACGCATTTGGGTGGCAGACCTTAACATGCATGAATGAATTATGAAAATTCATTTCTCTTAAATATCTCTAATTCTTGGTACAAGTGTTCTTCATTACTCGTTCATTTCTAAATTTCCGCACCTTTGGTCTGCAAAAGCTTTGAGTCTGCAACCAAATTCTCCATTTTGAGCTTCGGCATACGTTCTATAGGGTAGCTTTTTGACAGTGGAAGTTATGGGTAGGGATCTCCAAAGGCACGAGCCGACTGATCACAGTGTTCTTTTAGCAGAAGCAGCCAGTTGTGAAAAGTTTCGTAGAAGAGGGTGGTTAGACTACTATCTGAGCCTTAATGGATTTGATGGATAAATCGCTCTAGAATTTCTGAATACTTTACAGGGTAGGTTTGCAGTAGTAAAAGGATTGAGAATTGAATTTTTAGAGGAGATAGTGGCAGAAGTCACAAAGTTACCACAAGAAGGGGAAAGATGGTCAAAGGATATTGATGTGCGCTCGGCTAGGGCACAGTTTACTCTTCATGGTGAACCTCCTCTGGATATTGACAGAAAGAATGGTACCTCAAGAATCTCACTGCCCTTGGATTACATGCAGCCGGCCACCTTCATCATTCAGTACTTTACTTGCGAAGGCTGATATAATTACCTTCATGGAGTACATTTCAAGATTCTAAGTGCTCTTCGCCATGACAATCTACTGGTGAGCTTACCTAGTTTTCTATTCAATATTATACAAAAACAAGTTGCACTAGTTCAATCAGGGAAAATTTAGGCTATTTCACATCATTATTTAATTAGATTTATCATAGAACAAGAATTGAATAAACAGTCAATAGGTACATGGGAGGAGTTTTTACAAATGGATAATTTAGCGCCTAGGATGGTCGGCCCTAGAGGCCAGGGTGTCGGGAGAAGGGAAAAATCAGAAATAGGAGTTCATAAGGTTGTCTCAAGAATTGATCCTGAAGCCTCCTCCTCAAACCCAAGACCGCCTAAGAAGAAGGCTTGTAAAGAAGAAACTCTTGTTGCCAATAAAAAGACAAACAAATGTAGCAAAGCCGCTATAGATCCTAAAACCTCTCCTAATGAGGAGTCCTAGTCACCTTCTAAGGAAACCCAAAGAAAAACCCTAGAAGAGGAGGCGATGAGTTCTGAACCAAAACCTAGCAGTGAGAAGGAGAATAGTGCATCTGACCAAACCCTACCTGAAGCTGAAGAAGAAACCATGGAAGGAACCCCTGTAGCCACTAACAAAAGAAAACACAAGAACCCTCTGACTTCTGTTCAAACTCTTGCTAGGCAAAGCCCTTGGCTTACCACCACTTCCAGCAAGAATATTGACCCACTTACTCGTACTATAGAAACTGAATTTTCCCCATCCATTGAACAACCTTCCCCTAAACCAGTAGACCAGGAATCAGTAGAAATTGATACTGATTCTAGGAAAGTAGACATGGACGTAGAGGTTAATCCTGATGAGGAGAATGTAGTAGAAATGGTAGGCACTGATACAATTCCTTGTGTGGAAGAAGAGGAAGTTGAAGTTGTAGAGACTGGTAATGCATGGGAAGTAGACATTGCAGAGGAAGTGGAGGTTGCAGAGCCTAGTGGTATATAGGAAATGGAAATTGAAGAAACTGGTGACATTTCCAAGAGAGATCCTGAAAAAGAAAAGGATGTCCCCACTGTTGAGTACATTCTCGTGGAAAGTAATGGAGAGTCAGATAATGAAGAAGGGTTTTTTAATAGCCTGGATATACAAGGAAACCTTGAGGATTCCATGGATAAAGATTCAGATGACTCAGAAAGCTTTCCTTCTGATGAATTCCCTGTGCTTAACCAAGACGTGATTGAGAATATAATAGGACAGGTCAGTAAAGAGGATTTGGACGCATTGGAAAATGTAGCTAAGACTTGCCAAGTAAATAATTCAATCAGAACTCTTGTTGTATGGAATGGGAATCCTTTCCCACATCAAGATAAGATAGAAAAACCACAGACTGCACCTCCTTAGCCTAGAATTCCTACACCTGTACCTAAGATTGAAAATGAATGGATTGATATCTTTCATCAAGGACCAATGCCACCAGCAGATTTATCTACCCCCTTAGCTACAAGATTACACTTATATCAGCAATTCTTGTGGGAAAAAGCCCAATGGGGATTGGAGAAAGAAAAATTGCAAAGAACTATTGATGAGAAAGCTCATCAACTTAAACAAAAAATAGATCAAGTAGCAGTACTAGAAAAAAGGGTTCAAAAGATAATCGAGTTAACTCCTAAAGCAATGGCATGTAGATCGTCATCCCCAGTTAATGCCCTATTTTTAAGAGAATAGTTTATCAATTTTTAGATGACCAGGGTCGTTGAGGGGTTGAATCCTTCAGTAGCAACCCCACATGATTTTTATGATACTTTCTAGTCGGCCCCTATGGCCATCAAAAAATTGATGTGTGAATTATACTTGCACAATCTTGTTGTACCCAATGATCAGGAGTGGAACTCTCTTTTGTATGTGGGGGATGTTCAATTAAGGGAAGTAATGTCCTAGGTTCAAAATGAAATAAGCAAAGAGCATCAGGCTCTACCATATAGAAATAAGGAGAAAGACATCCCATTGATGATCAAACCTGAGATACAAGATTCTAGGAGAACCTATCTTGATTGGATTTTGATAACTCTCAATCCAAGTGGAGCCAATAAGGTTAAACCAGTTAGGGAACAAGCATACTCATATTGGGAGTAGCATTCACCCCAAAATATTGGTGATGCAATTTTAGCATGTCAGCACAGGTGGATGGGAATGTCACATAATTTAAAAATTAGGGAACCACATTCCCCTCCGAACTTAATCCTTGCTACTCGAAGGGCTCCACCGTATGTATAAATGGGAAGAACACTGCAGAACTATTGGATTCCACTGAGGTCCCAACCACCTATGTTCCTATAGCCTTTAATGGCAGTGAATGAAACAACAGAGGACTATGGCACAGCCCAGGAAGAGCAGCGGTGGGAAAGGCTAAGAAACACTCATGGATACTTCAACCATTTGGCTAATGAATCAGGAGAAAGCACTGCCAGTGACTTAAGGGTACGAGCTCAAGTTCAAAACTTCATGATTGTTGGAGACTAGAAATAGCTCAGATGGGGGGAATGATGAGCTGATCTAATGGTCATCTTTTATAACACTTTTACTGTCTTTTTAACAAGTTTACTTACAGCTAATACTTGAACTTATGGTTTTTATATATATTTTATGTATGAAAAGGACATAATTAGGAAGGTAGATAGTAAAAAGGTTATGGAGGTATGATACTTGGAACTCATGATCTTAAATGATAAAATGTAGAGGTAATATACTGACTGAATGATTCCTTTCCTATGTTATGTTGTGGGTAGTTTCCTTCCTGTAGCCACGTGTCTTGCAAGAGCATTAATTAAGTTTAATAATTTATTCTAAATATTAGTGATAAAGATATATACATGTGTCAAAGATGGTATTTGTGCGATAATCCTTTTGCAGGAATCAATGGAGCAGTTCTAAAGTCCAGCATTGTGGCACTGAAGAAGTCAAGGTCGGTTACTCTCACCATAGACCTCAGGCTGAACCAGTCAAGAGCATGTGATCCAGGTGAAGTGTCGTTGCAAGATCTCCGCCGGAGGACTAGGTCAATACAGTTTCCTTTGCATGTCGCACGCGGATCTAGAGCCATCATGTGCTACATTCTGGGACAATTTACTGATTAATTGCCATATTCTGTTATGAGATATTTTGTATTGATTACGATCCTCATTTGATGGAGTGATCTTAGATTTAGGTTGTAGTGGTAGTTTTTCTTTAAATAAGTTGACTGCTAAACTCTGGGAGTCAAAGAATCAGTTGGTTTTCTATAATCATTTTTGTAATTCAATTGTAAAAGAAATACATAGTTGTTGTTACATGTTATGTTCATGCTTTACAATTAAATGAGATCTTCAGTTTTTCATCTTTGAGTTTTATTCTATTCACTCTTCTGTGGGGCCCACGCGGGAGGTGAAGTAGTTCATAGTCAGTAGGAACTAGTTTCAGAGTTATCAGTAGGAATTAGTTCAAAGTTCATTCAAAGCATCTAGGACTCTGTTGTTCCTGCAGCCATTGGTAACAAAACTATTGGTTGTTCCTGCAGCATAAGTAAATAGTTGAGTTTACTTCCGTAATGTGTTGTTCTTCAAAGCTTTAGATTAAATTGCTCATTTTAGTTCCTAGTTTAGTATCTATCCAAGCTTGTTAGTTTGAGTAGGAAGTGATGACTTCTAATATAGATAAGAGCATATACTTTGCAGACGCTATTTGAAGTTTACGTCCCTAGTTGACTATTCAATGAGTTCAGCATATTATTTCTAGTATGATAACTGGCATGTTTTGTTACAAAGTCATTGTGAAAAGGATGCATAATCCTTAAGTGCAAAGGTATTATACTGAGCAGTCAGTTGTCACCAAATTAGAATAAATTTGAAAAGTCAAATTTAAAAATTTGCTCACATATGTGTGAGCAAATAATTAGGACTAATATGTGTAGGAATCATGAAACTAGTCTAATTAACCTTAGTTAATTAGTGAGTAGATCTATTTGGTGAAAGTGATATGAGATAGGGTAGGATCTATGTTCAAATTAGTTTAATCCAAATTAAATTTAGATTAATTGTGGTTTAGTAGAATTAAATCATGTGGAGGAATTATAAATTATAAATTTATTTAAAAGGGATTAATGAGGGAAATGTATATAAATGTGATTTAATACATTAAAGGGGGGAATAATATTTAAATTAAGATTTAAATACTATGAAGATGAATATTTAATTAAATAAATAAATTAAATAGATAGAAGAATATAAAAATATAATTAATTAAAATTAACTATAATATTATAGGAATATTAATTAAATTAATATAAGGATGATTTTGGACGTCTACACATAATTTTAAAAAAAATATAGAGAAAAAATCATAAAAATAGAAGCTTCAATTTTAAAGTATTTATAATAGAAATATTTGTTATGAAATTAGAAAGTGTGATTTTTAGTAACTAATTTAAAATGAAATATTTGAGAAACTAAATTGGTTGCACTCTTAATGGTGCAACCAAGGTTCAAATCTTTGTTTGGCCCATAACAAGTGTTAATGTTGGTTTGGGCCCACCTTGGTGGATGTGTAGGGGACTAATTGGTGGGAGATAACATTGATGATTGTGCTAGTAGTTGTGGAGGAGGAGTTTGAAGGTGGTGTGCGTGTGAGGAGGTGTGGAGGAAGGTGTTGCAGAGGAGCTTAAGGACTGATTAGGCCAAACCCTTTTTGGTTTGGAGTGATCGCAAACCCTGTACTAGCCCCATGTAGGTTGTGTGCTACTCACAGATCCATATTCTCCTTGGTAGGTTCTACTTGTGGACTCTATGTCAGACCCATGCAGATCTTTTGTGCTTGGTGTTTCTACATCTCACCCACATGAGTCTTTCACTCATACAAGGCTTGGGGTCCCTACTAGGCTTTCCTACTTGCAAGTCTGGATTGTTAGGTTTGGGTATGAGTTCCCCTAGTTTGTAGCCTCACTATTTCATAGCTCCAGTAAAACATTTATCGATAAAAAATGTATTTTTAGAAAATTAATATAATAAAATAAGAAACTTGGTTTTTTAAGGATTTATAATAGAAATATTTGTTTAAAAAATTAGAAAGAGTGATTATGTATTTATTTTTTGTAATGACTATTGTTAATGTTTGTAGCTTCAGTCGTATGATCATTAGAATATATATAATACATGTTGATTAATAATAATATATTATATATGTTATATTATTATTAATCATATGAAATTTAATATTTAATATTAACTTA
>MU223639.1:506010-527211 GCA_018584345.1 Thuja plicata
ATTAGCATGGGTGAATGGGTTGAGAAGGGTTAGAACCCAGGGTAGAAGTGGTTGAGATAGGTTAGGTTGGGGTTTGAGGGAATATTAATAAATGAAATAAACTTTATTTAATTCATTTAGAAATATAAGAATTAATTATTTAAACAATGAAATTGCTTTTTAATAATTAGGAGACTATAGCCATTTTAATTAAATTAAATAGGCTAGGGGAATGGGTTAATTGCAAGTGGGTATTTGATTTTGGGATTTATTTAATTCCTTTATAATTAAATAATATAGCCATATTTGATTTTTGATTTGATTTGATTGGTCGAATTTGATTTGAATTGTATGGCTATAATAGTTAATATAAATCAGTGATAAAAATCACCTAGGACATTAAATTGATTTAAAGAATTATGCCAAGCAGTAATAGGGTCGTTTGGACATAATCGAGGGTATGATCACACTTAGGGAAAATAGGGTCCATAGTTGGAACAAACCAAATTCAGGTGGTTACATTTAATATTCTTTATATTTTATCTTTTTTTTTTTTTTTTTTTTGGAGAAATTATATCATTTGGATTCATTAAAGTAGTTTTTTTGGAGACAAAAATCTAAAAAATAGAAGCTTCAGTTTATTAGAGATTTATAACGGAAACATTTCTTTTGATTAGGTGAAAAACGGGTTTTGAAAAGACCCAAAACCTTTTACAAAGAACTTACAAAGGATAAAGAAGCATTAACACCCTGTAGAGACAGCAAGAAAACTAAAAACTAAAAAGGGACAGTTGTAGGCCAAGCAAAAGTCAGCCAACACTAAACACCGGCAGAAGGACAGTAAACAACCAGAGAGTAGGCCAAAAAATAGAGAGAAGGCCAGAGCCTAAAAATTCTTGAGGAGCTCTACTGTCTCAGAGATCACTATGTCCATGTTGACAATAGTCTTCTTGAGCTCATCTAGGTCTTTATCTTCAATCCTTTTATTTTTATTTTGGGACATTATATCATTTGGATTCATTTAAATAGTTTTTTTGCAGGAAAAAAAATAGAAGTTTTAGTTTATTAAAGATTTATAATAGAAACATTTGTTATGAAATTAGAAAGTGTAGCTTTTAGTAACCAATTTAAGATGAAATATTTGAAGAAAGTAAATAATACTATATTTTGCATTTAATTTTAAAAAAAAATTAAATTCATAATAAAAAATAATATTTTTAGAAAAAAATAATAAAAAATGAAACTTAGTTTTTAAAGGATTTATAATAGAAACATTTCTTTTAAAATTAAAAAGAGTGATTATGTTTTTTTTGTATTCAATAAGATAAGGTACTAAATATTCTTTATATTTTTCCTATCTTTTTTTTTGTTTTGGGGGGGACATTATAAGCATCAGACTAACTTAACCTGTTATTAATAATTTATTTTTTAGCAAATCAGGTTGAAGATATTTAGAAAATATTAAGTTTTATTAATGTAGCCTATATGGGCAATTTTTTCAGAAATATTTGTTTGCAATCACAAAATTTTAAAATGGCATATACTTTTAAATTTTAAAATGACATATACTTTCAAAATTTAAGGTGGTACATATATCTTCAAATTTTAAAATGACAACAAATCATATAATAAAATTAAAAAATAATTTGTAAAGATATATGTATCATATATGAATAATTCTAATATATATCATAATACTATATATTATATTACATATATTTTGTATATTATTATTATTTTTATATTATATTATATTATATTATAGTAATTATTATATATAGCATTAGATATATTTATACTGCTAGAACTATAGGACGAATAGGGTTTAACTAACAATTAAATATTATAATTTATACCAATCAAATATATAATAGAAAGATATTACTTAAATTTATTAAAAAGCTATAAAATTAAATATAATTTCATGAATTCTAATAGTTTAATATTTTATAAAATTAACAAATAAAATATTTAACATTTCAAATTTCAAGTATTATTTTTTTGATAAACAAACAAATTTTACTGGCTGACAGGGAAAGCACATCGAATTTTATCTTTGTTAGGGTATTTTTTTTCAAAATTTTGGGTGCCGCCATTAAAGGACTAGAGAAAAGCGGTTGAATTAATTGTGTATTTTGGAGAATAAGGAGGACAAAGTAGCTTTGTATTGGGAAAGTGCTAGACGGGTCACTTGTTTTTCCAAATGATCTAAAGGTTTTGGATGAAAGATAGGCTCTAGTATCCAGAAGGCCTCATTAAAATTGTGGATCATTCCTCTCATAGAAATTTTCTAGAATTAGCCCTAGAATCACAAGGAAAGATGGTTGGTTCAAATTTAATTAGCAGGCCCGAGACCTGAAGCTCTTGTTAAAGATTTTGCCACATTAAAATGTGTGGTGGTTTATATATTTACGATGCAATATGAAAAGACAGAAATAATATTTTTAAAAAGAAAAGAAACATGAAAAAAGTGAGAATCATGCGTTGCATAATGTCAACTGGGCTCACTTTCTGTAAGTTTTTAATAAGTGGTAGCTCAGTTTTATCTCAATAATATTTGTTAGATCCTAGATTACTAGAAAATTTCTATTTTATGTAAGGATAGCAAGGCCTGGACATGGCAGGATTTTTTTGAGGTCTTCACTCTCAGTAAGGTTGCTTTGGTTGGGTCTTTGCTCTCAGTAAGCCTTCTTTATTAAAGGAATTCTTTGTTGTATTCTTTTTTATGATTGGTGATAATTTGACGCTTAATGTAATTTTCTATTCAAATAGGGCTTTTAAGCTCATTTAAAGGAAAATTTATTTCTTTTGTTGGGCTCAGATATTATTTTTTCCATCACCTCTTTTAAGGCATCCGGGAGCGTGAATTTTCTTACAAATTCTCAGTTGTTAATTAATTAATTTATCTAAAACCACGTCCAATATAATCACTTCCTATATAGATATTGTTAAATGGTTGAATATATGTACAATGATGAATTCTACCATATTAAATAATCATAATAATAACATATTCTAAACTCATATTTGAGAACGTAATAGAAAAATATATGTTTTTGATTAAGGTAAAAACCGGTTTTGAAAGGACCCCAAAACCTTTTACAAAAAGCTACAAGAGATAGGCATCAAAGGCACATACAAACATAGAACACCTGCAATGAACAAAAGGTAGGACCCAACAAGAAACGAAAGACCTAAAACATGAAAAAATAAAAACTGCCAAAGATAGGCATAGATACCAGCACAACTGCTCAAATAATTTCCAGCGAAATTTCCAGACCAGCAGAAGAAACATTACATCATTTTCTGGTAGGCTACCTCAGCCTCCTTCTACATTTCTTCCATTTTGTCAATAGAATCCTTTAGCTCCAGCACCTCTTTCAGAATCTCAGGGACTTTTATTTTAACTCCACTTCGGGTTCTAGGACCAAGGCCTGAGCTTCCAACCTTTTCTTCAATTGTAATTGTGGCGTTTTCTAGCAGGCTTCTTTCCAGATAAGCGTATAACGCTTTCAGGTTTTAAATCAACACTTGCAACCCTTCATTGTTGTGCTTAAGGATAATCCATATCATGTTCCCATTGTGGCTTATTTGTTCTTTCATCTCTTTTAGCTTTTCTTCCACAATCTCATTAACTCTAGTTGTAAATTCCTCTTCTTTGTTGTTGTCTTTAACCTTAATCATCAACTTTTTATCCATTTCCTCAACCTTGGATTTTAAAGGATCCATTGCCTCCTGCATCTCAGTTAATTGACTCTTCATAAACATCATCTCCTCATTCAGCCAGTCTTCCATATTAGCCCCATAGTCTACTTTGCTTCTCGGGATTCTGTCATCTTTTTCAAACCCGACCGCATCTGGCCCCATTCTCCTTTTTTTACTGTTCCTTTTCTCCACCTTTAAAGTCCATTGCATCATATTACCCTCCTCACCATCTTCCTCATTCTTATTTTCCTCTCCTTCATCTCCCTCAATTTCTTTTTCATCATAATTCTCATCAGCGCCCATGCCGTCATCGATTATATTGGGCATTTCCTCCTCTTCCATCTGAGAGTTATCCTTTCTCAGCTAATCCTCATTTTCTTTTTCCATATTCTCTTTATCATTATCACCATTGTGCTAATCCTCTTGATCTTTTCCCTGATTCTGTAGGGTTTCATCACCAGTCTTCTCTGACTTAGCCTTCTTCTTCATTTTAACCCTTTTTTCTGACTCTATTTTTCACTTTCCTTCTTCACCTATCTCACACTACCTTTAACCCTCTTAGGGATTGGCTCAGGAAGATTGCGAACATACTCAGAAATAAGCAAAATGAGCCCCACATGGAGCACCGGGTTGCTCAATTTCTTTTTGTGCTCCATCACACTATTATGCAATGAACTCAGAAGATAGAAGGGGAACGAGATTTTTTTACCATGCCTGAAGTGGTTGGCCAGAACGAAATGCATGTTATAGATTTTGGAGTATATGTCATCCAGAGTGAAATACTCGAACATGACAGTGAGAATGTCCGCCCAGTGAGACTTGATTTTTTGAATGTCAACATAATCCCCTGTACCTTTTTCTGAGAAGGGCTTCTTCATCTTCTATTTTCGGGAAAATCTTGTAGGCTTGAGTTCTAGCCCTCTTTTTGTCCCTATAGAATTTCATGCCCTCACAAGGCAAACCCATAATTTCTGATATAACCCTCATGGAAAGGGTAAAATATTTCCCCCACATATGCACTTTCCCATCCTTCCAACCCTCTGCAAACTATTTTTTATCTCTGTATCCCAGTCATGGAGCTTCTCCAGATACTGAGATACACCTCATTTTCTCAATCTTCTCCAAACTTTCCTCTTCTCTTTCCATTTTGTACAGTCAATCAGCTCCTCTCTCTTTAGACCTCCTCCCATATTTCTTGTTTCTTCTTGGAAATATCGATCCTTAGCAATTTTGAACACAGAATTCAGGCAGACTCTATTGTTATGATTAATCCAGTTCAAATTTAACACCCAGAAAGTCTGCGGTGTCACTAATCTAATTAATCTTGTTTCCTTCGAATGACAGCCCACATTACTTTTAATAATTAAAGATGACCTCATCATTAATTAAGTTTTTTTATAACTCCTTCAATTCTATTCATCCTATCATACTTGATAAGACTAGCCATCTCCATTTTGAAATCCGCCTCACCTCACCAGGATTGCATGACATTAGAGTACACACCCATGTTTGCTAATCCATCTGCCATCATATTACCTTCTCTATAAACATGTGTAATATGGTAATCTTCAAAATTGGATAATAAAGACTTTATTTTTTCAATGATATGGCTTATTGTCCATGATGCTTTATAAGTACCTTTAATACAGTTAATAATATTTAGAGAATCTCCCTCCACCCAAAGTTTGGAGATTCCCATATCTTTGGCCAAAGTGACCACATGAAGGGCTGCCATAGCTTCAGCCATATGGTTTGTCTAAATTCCCAACAGAACTACCACTGCTTCCAGACAATTTCCAGTCGCATCCCTTATGAGGCCTCCCACTCTAGCAGACCCAGGATTCCCTTTCGCCGCCCCATCAAAATTCCCTTTAACCCAGCCATTTGGAGGGGATTTCCATCTAGTATTTTCCCTCAAATTTTGATTTTTGTCTTTCTACACCTGTCCCTTCATAAGAATTTCACTGATACTGAGAAGATTCTTGTAAGGTGAATCACTACGAAGCTGATTTTTAAAATTTTCCAGGATACTTCTACAAACCCCATTAGCCACAGTTTGAAAGGGAGAGCTTTTTTCTCTAAATATTCTATTGTTTCTTTCCTTCCATATTATCCAAGTGAAGTGAGGTAGAATAAGCTTCCAAAGATCTTTGGCTTCCTTACCCTTGAGGGGGCAGCTCCATTGTTTAACCATATCCTGGAAGTTAAAAGGATTGACCCACTCCAGATTGATGTCATTGAGCACTGAGTTCCAGACTTTGGAGGAGAAGGGAAAGTGTATCATTATGTGATTACTATTTTCAGCTTCAGAGCAGCATAGGATTCATCTATTAGGCATACTAATGCCCCTTTTTTGAAGATTATCCACTGTGAGGATTTTATTCTGAACAAGAAGCCAAAAGAACATGTTAATTTTAGGAATAAGGTTGTTGTTCCATACCCTATAGCTAGGAGAGAAGATATCCTTTTGGTGTAGAAGGGCTGAAGCAAACGAGATAGAGAATTTACCATTCACCTCCAGCCCCCAGATCAAAGAATCTTCTTTGTTAGGTCTAATAAACCAGGGGGATAGAAACTTGTTGACCAAGTGTAGAGAATCATCAAAGGAGCTAAGATCAACCCATTTATCATTGATCCAGTAATCAAAAACCTTCTCTCCAACAATATCAATGCAATTCGCCATCACTGGCCTCCATTCCTATTTTTCACTTAGAGCATCTTCCTTCAGCCAGTTATCAGTCCAAAAGTTTATTTTCCTGCCATTTCCCAGCTTCCATCTAGCCCCTTTACTGATTAAATCTCTGCTTTTTCTAATACTATTCCAAATGAAAGAGCCATTTATCTCCAAAGGGTCCCTTAGTACTTCCTCCAGAGAAGATAAGTGGTACTTTCTCTTGAAGATAGTATTCCATTCCTTCTCTTCTTCAAATATATGTTTCTTAGCTTGCATTGCAAGATTTTAAAAAATAGAGTAAAATTAAACAACTCATACATTATAAATTTATTTGTTATTTTGGACCTTTGTCTTCTTCCCTTGTAAAAGGGAAATCAATTGAGATACATGAATGCAATAAAATTTCATCAACAGGCTGCAAATGTGATCGTGAACCCTAAAACCCTACATTTCATTAAAACACCCAATCCTAAGATCGAGGCACTTATAATTCTTTGTTCAAAGTATGCATATTAGATCAGGGCACTTATATGGTTCAGTTCAAAATATGCAGATTATTGTAATAACAACAGCAACCCAAATTCATTGGATACAATAGGCATTGGAGTTCTGATGGCTCCAGGAAAATGTATACCTTACAATGGTAAGCTATTTGGCACATATACATACGTTGCATTTCATTCTGGGTTTTCCTTTACTGGCTCAGGCTTCTTTTCCTCTTTCTTTTCATCTTTCTTTTCATCCTTTTTCACATCAGCCTTATTCTCATCATACTTCTTTTCATCAGACTTACTCTCTTTAGTTTTCTTCTCTTTAGAATTCTTCTAATCGTTAGTACAGATTGTTACATTTTGGGGTTTTATTTGTTTATTGATTTTGTGTTCAATTCAAATGCATGAATGTGGAAATTGATGTTTTGGAAACTGTACCGAATGAGGCAAGAAGAAACCTGACAGGGCTTGTCGTGAGACTAGAACAAACTACCATAGAGTTGGTATATGCAGATTTTATCAGGGGACTGCACCAAGTGAAAAGCTAGTATTCTGAATAGCAACTCTACCTTTTATGTCTTGGAAGTAGTGTTCACAATTTGACAAGGGAAGATGATATAAAAATATTCAAGGATATTTTCAAAGCTATTAATATTAATAACTCTATCAATATTATTGTTTCTTGATTCAAAAAGTAGTAGTGGTGGAATCAATACTTATTAGTAATATCATAGTCTTTTATTATCAAATTTCTATCTTGTGCAACATACCCATATCAACAAGATATGGATTTTTTGTTAACATCCATTTCAATGCTTGTGCTACATTAATGATAGTCTTTGTTGGCTTTGCACTGACACTTTGTGAATCATTAAGTAGTAACTGCATATAATGGCTCTTTGGTCTTTTTCTAATTCTCCTTTCCTCTAACTAGAAGTGGTAAGAGTGTCATGTGATGATTGTCACATTTTCATCTATTTCCAATGTCTTCAAGATAGGTCCTAATTATTTAATTTTAGGCCAGAGCACTAAACTTGTTTTGTCAACATATATCCCCTCCGTCCACTCTCTCTTCTACTCTATTGTTCCAGTTTATTAAGATTCTCTTTGGCTTAGAGATTTGTAGCATGCTCCTTAAAATTCTAACTATTTCTGGCACTCAAAATAAGGGACCTTGACAAGCTATTGGAGGAAGTGGTTATCATTAATCAATGGTAACCACTGGCTAAGATCCCAGTTCATGTCCTTCAGATTTTGACATCACGCAATATAGCAGTAAGTTGGATATTTCTGAAAATGCATTTCATGTGTATCTTTTGATTGAAGATACATGTATCGAATGATAATATGTACAACATCTACATTAGGAAGACTGAAACCAGCAAACCCAATTGCAAAAACAAACTACCTTGTTCCTTCGATAATAAAAAGATCTTCTTTTTCTTGTTGATGCTTATGTTGCTTCCTATGGATGCTCATACTGCCCTTGTATTCATAAGTATTGATGTTAAGATTAAAGACATTGATCAGTTTTGCTAGATTCATTCCCTGTTCTAGGATTAGTAGTGCTTTGACTTTGAGCTTTCAACTTTATTACTAGATCCACTAATTTCATCATTGTATCCCAGATGGCTACAAAGGAAATCTTTGGAAAATGAAAAAAGAAATAAACTGTGGCAAATTATCAAAGAAATAAAATTCAAAATAGATTGAGGTGCTTTGAATGCCATTATTTTTAGGCAATAAATGTTTCTATTGTAGTGGATTGTTAACTGTAATCTAGTGAATATTAACTACAAATATAAATTTTCTTTCACATTAAAATACAAATATTAATAGAATCTATTTTGTATAATTGTTTTGCAAAATTAAAACAATCTTGCCAACATTTTGGCAGGAACTACATTGCTTTATGACCTTGTATCATTTGGATTCATTTAAATTACATTTTTTCATGTTAGTGATATTTATATTAATGTCATAGTAATCATAATTCTATCTCTAAATGTAACCCTAACTATAACTATAATCATAATTCTATCTTCAAACACTTGTCCTATTTATAAATCAAACACTAACCTTAACTTTATCTTTAATCCTAACCCACGTGTTCTAGAATTAGGGTTCAATTATAGTAATCAATTATAGGGTTCAATTATAGTAATCCTAAACAAAACCATAACACAAAACACAAAATCTAACTCTAACCCTTACCATGACATAACTACTTGTTGATTAAATTCATCAATTAATAATGGATACTTTAAATCATAACAAGAAGAACATTATGAGCAATTAAATAAGCACTACAGAAGAAAAGCAATAGCAATAGAAAAAAAAATGATGGAGAAAGATTCTCTATCAAATCAAAAGAGTGAGCTTAAGGCTTCCAGAATCACTTGTGCTCAAAAAGCTGGCAAATTCTCCATTGTTGTAAAATGGTTGTACTTTTTTAAGGTGAAGGCAAGGGAAATTTGTTATTGAGTTGCACTTGGGTTGGTCAATGAGTGAAAGCGCAAGTAATCCAACAAGCTTGTTAAATTTGTAAATATAACAATGTTGGCGAGGCCAATAGTGCGGAGTCATGGGATTCAGCACTAACTACATTGTTGAGTTGTATTAATACAGAAATGGTGACTAACAAAGTTGAAATCTAGTGTAACGCAATATAATTTCATCTGAAATATTTAGTAAAAGGAAGTTTGAATTATATAGGAGTATGTTACCAATTGTGAAGTTATAACCTTGTTGAGACATGACCACCTTGTGTAGTATTATAACCTACAACTCCTATGATCTTCATTTGATTTCTTCAGCAACTCCATGGCCAACATTGTCAATAGAATGATACACAAACCCAATTTGTTATTGTTTCGTATGGAATGAATAAACAATAAATTTGTAATGTATAGAAGTGTAGTAGCAATTAACAAATTTGAGTTGGTATCTATTTTTGAATATGGAAATATTTTGAGCAGTAGGAGCAGTAATTTCATCTTTGATTTGAAGTCTTGAAGAATTTGCAAATAGTAGTAATGTGTATAAATTAGATATACTGTTAAAAAAAGAAGCAGACACATACATGGGAAAAATGTACAAATTGAGACGAAGAATGCATTTGCTTGAAATGGGCGTGAATATAGAGAAATTTACGTTTGCATCATTGGCAGTTGAGGAGAACTATTTTAGTGTAGCTTTTGTTCACCTGTTGAGTGCAGTGAAGTAGGAACACAACAAATTGAATCGAAATTAGAACATGTACCACATGTTTGAGTTGATAGTTATAATTTGGAGGTTCTTTTAGCAAAAAACAATCTTCTTGGTTGGAAAAATTGTCACTTTCAAATGACACATGTGATACCTTTCTTTTGTAAAATAGTTTGGTGAGTCCTTAGGTCTGTGGCTATATTGCTAACAACTGAAATATTGTTTTCAACTCTTACTCTTTATATATGCAAATCTTTGGCTGGATTGAATTAGAAGAAGTATGTTACATAGTTTTTCCTTTAAATATAGTCTAGATAAACATTACATTTACTTTGTAGATGACATAGAGAAGACAAAATGCAGTAAAGTGGCAATTGTAATAAATCTCAAGCTAAATAAATTATTTATGAATCAAAAGTAAGTTTGAATTATGTAGAAAATGTGTAGTTGTGTACATAATAAGGTGGACCCAACAGATTACATTCTTTGTAATTTTAAATTATTTTTGAATATTATTCATGTTTGACAAAGCTGGAAAGTAGTACATTTTGTTGGTTGTTGTCTGCATAATAGTCTGATGGTCTGCACTGTTGTAGAGAAGGCATAATTTATATTAGTAAAGATGCAACATGAATAAGTGTTTAACATTGAATATTAATATTTTTTATTGTGTTTGAGTACCAAAAATGGTTGGCATTGGCCTAATTTTACAATTTTGTGGATTCTTGTAGAAAATGTACTTGGATGTTTTTCAAAAAGGATATATTGTAATATTAGATATACGTTATACAAATTTATTGGACATTTAATATTAAATAGTTGTGGGTAGTATTAGTTGAATTGAATATAAGCTAATTTTGAACAATGCTCATGAGGACAAAAGGTTGGGGAATCTAATTGTAGACACCCTAAAATGGACATACTTGCGACCTTATATTAAAATCCTAATATTTATCTATAAATTAATGATCTTATAATCATTAATTAATCATCTATTTCTTCTAAATCCATTCCCCAAATCATTTTAATCATTTCCCCAAAATTAATTAAATAATTAATTTTATTTAATTAATTAACCTTAATTAATTAATCTTCATTAATTAATAAATTTAATTTTCTAAAGTTTAAATTTAAATATTTAACTTATTAATTAATTCTTCTAATTAAATTAATTTCATTGAATTAATTTAATTTCACTCAATAATTCAATTCTAAATAAAAAAGAATTCAATTATCACATGTTTGAATACTTTAATTACAAAAATCAATTGAATATTCAAGTAAATCCTTTCTCAAGTTCAAAAAGGTAACTCGTGATCAAATTTTCAATTAACTAAACATTACCTCTTCTCTCCAAGTTGAAGAGGTGGAGTTTACCAGTTGCTTCTTAGTTAACTAAAACATTATCTCTTCTCTCCAAGTTGAAGAGGTGGATTTTACTGGTTGCTCCTTAGTTAAACTAAACCATTATCTCTTCTCTCCAAGTTGAAGAGATGGAGATTACTAGTTGCTCCTCAGTTAACTAAAACATCGCCTCTTCTCTCCTAGTTGAAGAGGTGGAGTTTACTGGTTGCTTCTCCAGTTCCTTTTGATCTCAACCATTTATTCTCTAATCTATGGGATCGATCTCAATTATCCAAATCATTCTCCATATTCTATATAATCAACCCTTCTCAACCATTTGAAGGATCCAGGATTTCAATATTTTGTGCACCCTTACTCTACAAGATTATCGTATGAAGTGTTAAAGCATTCTTGTGATCATAATCGATATCATTTCCTCAACACTCCCAATTCATAGATGTTGCTGATACCAATACTGAGCACCACAGACACAACATTTCAGAAGGAGTGGAGAGAAGAAATAGAAGCCTCAAGCACTGTGGTTTGCATTCATTGGTTTTCCTCTATCTTTTCTTGTTATTTTATTGTTCATTATGTTTGTTCTTAGTATTTTTTATTTCTTACCCCCATTGCAAATTGGTGCTACTAACCCTCATAATTGAGCGTACAGAAAACAACCTATACATTTTGGTGAACCCAACATGAATCAAACAGCCTGATAATCGCTTGAAGATGACAAACAAAATTTCCTGGTCTTAGTTGTATGGACGCAGATTTCTTTTTTCTTAATTTTTTTTTGATAAACTTGTAATTTCACAATTGACAGAAGTTTTCCGCACTTGACAAAACTTTACCGCAATCGACTAGTTTAATGTCGCAATTGATTTTTGGGTTTCACAATCATTTTATGTATCTTTTTGTCTCTATTTCTGGAATTTTGTTACAATTGACCGATCTATTTTGCAATCGACAGAAGAATTTCGCAATTGCCAAAATATTACGGCAAGTGACAGAATATCACCACAATTGACAGCAGTTTATCATAATCGCCTGCCAGAATTTTACATCTGACAGAATTATTTCACATCTAACAGAAGAATTTCACATTTTTTGTATTTTTTTCAATTTATTAATTAGATCTAATTTGTTTCTCAGTTTCTATGAAAGAATGAGCTAATGACATATGGCCAAAAGGATAATCAAGTGAACCCCGGGTTCTAGATCACTAAGAGAAGCGATAAGGAGAACCGCTAACTATCACACACAATAAAGAGCAATCTTGGCAATCAAAACAGAAAATCAAAGCAAATATTTCAATAGGTATCTAGATTCTCTCAAGCATTT
Source organism: Thuja plicata (assembly GCA_018584345.1). Taxonomy (NCBI): domain Eukaryota; kingdom Viridiplantae; phylum Streptophyta; class Pinopsida; order Cupressales; family Cupressaceae; genus Thuja; species Thuja plicata. The sequence continues at coordinate 518,755 of MU223639.1, forward strand.
TGCAGCTAAGTATAAGGTTACCATTAGGCTTAACAGTCTTAACAATCCCAGAGTTGTTGAATATTATTCATTTGATTGTTAGAAGATTTCAGTACTAATCACTTTTTTGACAACCTGTGGTGAGGAAATAGTTTAACAAAGCAACATAAAATCAACTCATTTCTCTTTTTGGTGCTTTAAAAATAAAAGTGTAAGCAAAACATCACAAACTCACTTTTCCAATTTGGTGTTTAAAATTGACATGGTGGTTAACAATTGGCAAAAAGCAAAAAATCTCAAAATTTGGTGCATTAAAATTGGACAAGAAATCTTCATCTACTTTGGGCTTAAAATTGAACACGCATGCATGTATGAATGATAGCTTAGTTCACACTTGAAATTTTGGTGCTTAATCGATTAACCTTGTGTCTTGATTAATTGGTGCACTTGTAAAAATTTGTTAGATTAATAACCTTTATACTTTTTTAGAAAGGCTTGTCTAGGGAAAGAGCTTCTTCCTCAAAGGATGACCTTAAATCGGTAATCCTTTTGATCAGTATATAAACAAGACGCGAGTCAAAGCTCCATTTTATATCTATCCAAGCTCACGCAAGGTATGTTGATGATAGCTTGGATTGGGTGAAGTTTCCCTAAGTATCCAACATGGTCAACCAGGCTCTTAAGTGAGTCACACACGTACAAACCAATTGGATAGACTCCATGGACCCTACTACAACCCATTAATTAGAGACCTACCTGTTTCACCTTCGAATAAGTGTCTTATTATAGTGCAAGGGGTTGCAAAATTTCCCCCCCAAGATTCTCAACATATGTGTTACAAGATATTGTGTTGATGAAATAGATCTTCATTAGCACAGAAACAATATCTAGTAATGACAAAAACATGGGCACCTACATTGTAGATCTTCGTGTCCTAGTAGCGTGATGTTTGTTGCATGAGCCAAAAAACATCAAAGCATTGAGCCTATAATATTTCATCTTGAAGCCAAAATTGACATAGATTAATCTGAGTGTCTTTATTTCAACCACGTGAAAACATTGCAACTTGCAAAAGTTGTAGAACATACACATTTCAGTCTTGGATCTTCAAAACACTTTGTCTATTGTGCTTGTTTGCATGATCATTTTCAAAAATGCAAAACCAACATCCAAAACTATCAAAACAAGTCAAATGTGTTTGAGGTCTAGTGTGTCAACCATAATCTATTCCAGAAATAACATCACTATTCCAGAGAGATCATCTTTTTACCAGACAAATTCCCAATTACTATCATTTTCAAGATTGTCGCACTTTGCTACAATTGATGGAATTTTTCTGCAATTGACAGAGTTTTACCGCAATCGAGACCTTTATTTCTGTAATTGATCATTTAATTGTTGCAATCGCTAAACATTTACCACAATTGACCTATAATTTTGTCACAAGCGGTGGAAATTATTGCAATCAACCTATCAACCTGTGCATTTATTCTATCAACAAATTTGGATTCCTCTGCCAGCACTCTGAATTTTTATCAATCAAAAAACCTTGGAAAAGATTCCCCATTTTGTGTGAAAGATCAGTGTACACATCCCAGGAAATAAAGAAGAATTTGTGTGAATCCCAAAAAATTAAAGATCATCCCTCTTTGACAGTTTGGTTATTGTTTAAACATTGATATTTCAAAAGTTCAAACTAGATTATCTTGATCCCATTATCTCAACTTAATTAATCTCTATCAGTAACTTTGTCTCATCTTAGGCAACAATTAGTATCAATATCTTACATCACCAACATCTGAGATCAAGAGAAGTCAAAAAATTTCCCTAGAATTACCCTTGTCAAAAACAGCTCGGACTCTCCTCAAGAGTTTATCCTTTTTTGTTTGTTTTATATCACTTATTTAAGTTCAAAACCTAGATAACACCATGTCTCTCACACCCTATGGAGGACCTTATACTAGGTCAAAGGCTAGAACTCAACCCGATGAATCCTATATTAACCAATTTCCCCTATGGGAAAAAGAGCGAGATGATGACCCATTCATAAATATTGATCCTGCTCTTTACATTGAGAATATGCATCTTATTCCTCATGGTCCCCATAGACCAACCATGTTCCAAGATTTCATAGAGGAGGAGCTCGAATACATGGAGAAAGATGCCTATTCTTCACAAGTAGTTGATTTTATGGTGGAGAGAAACCTTGAAGGATTCCTATCCATGTTGATTAAGAAGGGAGTCAAACTCCTTGCTGAATTTAATGTGTTAACAATATGGCCTGAGAACCCTCTAGCAAGACAAAGCACAACTCAAACCTCTCAAATGGATCCTATGATATCTCAAATTTTGTCTCTTCCATCATCAATGACAACGACATCAGCGCAGACTATGTCAAACCAAACTATATCTACAAATCAAGCTAGCACATCATCCACGCAAAGCATGATAGGCTCCCAGATGAGTGCACCCCTAGTCACTAGTTTAACTCAAGTATCAACCTCATTGCCTTTTACCTCAATCACTCATGCTATGTCATCAATTCCACAAACAAGAAACAACCCATTTGCAACTTCTCATACACTACAGTATATCCCTGCTAGCTTTGGGCTCAATACCTCACTCCCACAGGGATCAATCTGTATGGGTATGACATTCATTCAACATCCACCCAAAGCTACACCTTTATTCCTATAGAGGTCCCAACAACAAAAATAATAACCCCAATAACAACAATCTTGGACCAATCAAATTCCCTAGTATCAGAATCACACAATGGGAAATCAATACCAAGTCCCAAGCACTAGATCATATGTCCCAACACAAGGAACATAAAGGTGAAGCCTTATACCTACCATGACACATAGATTCAATGTTGGGAACATTCCTCAATCTCAAACAGACATGTTGATATAGCAAGTGCAAAGTTTACAAACCCAAATGATCGACATGCAAAATCAGGGGAAAACAAAGTCCTACACAGTAGAGGATCTATACTCATACCCATTTGATCACTCATTGCACATGTCTCCATTTCCCACTCACTTATCGGTGCCCAAATTTGATAAATATAGAGGCAATAGAAACCCTGTAGAGCATATCAGAGTTTTCTTTGCTAGTTGCATTGAGGTTGCACATGATGAAACTTACCTAATGTGATTGTTTCCATAGAGTCTAGCTGGACCAGCACTAGAATGGTTCTCACACCTACCCCATGGAATTCAGTCTTGGGGAGAATTGGCCAAAAAAATTATTTCTCACTTCCATCATAACATTGAATGCAAGGTCAGCATCAAGGACCTCTGCGACATTAAGAAAAAAAATGGATAATCCTTTGTTAAATTCTTGCAAAGGTGGAGGAACACTGCAAAACATAATAATGTATGATGTGCCCAAACAAGACCTCATAGTCGTTATCATTGACAATCTGATCCCAGATATGTCATTTACCATAGAATTGTAGCTCACTCCAAACTTCAAGCAACTCATCAAATGAGGAGTTCAATGAGAGAAAAACCTAGTCAAGAGAGGTATCCTTGTAGACCCTACCCAAACAAACACAAACAAAAATGCAACAGATAAAGACAAGTGTTGGAATAAGAACAAAAATATCACTAATGATGGTTTCATTGACATCAAAATAGTCAACTATGCCCAATCCAAGGTTTCACTACAAGGAGCACCCATGAAGAATCAGAAACCCATGGTGAACACTTAGCAAGTGAACACTCAAAATCAAACACCCATTGTTCAATAAATAGTTGTGTCCAACAACCAACCCAATGTGCAACACACACAAAGGTTTTTGTTTCCTAAACACAACTACACACCATTAGGAGATTCGATAGAGTCAGCCTTGAAAAAGTTGCTTCAAACAAATACTATCACTCTGCCCGAAAACAGAAAATACGAACATGGTGCTGTGAAACCAAAGTGGTGGAATGATAATGAATTTTGTGAATATCATCGGGTAAAAGGACACAAGACACCCAACTGCTACTGATTGAAAAATGTCATACAAGATCTAATCGACATAGGGGTTATCAATGTCACAATACCCAATCCAAGGGTATAACCGATCACACAATCTTCAATGATACATTCCATGATCGTAAAAAAGGGAAAGCCTCCACATCTAGTAGATATTCTGGTGAATTAAACCTATGCTAATTCTGATAGCACTACCAATTGTATTAATCCTTTAGATAGACATTTTTCTACAATTACTATCAAAGATCCAAATGCCAAATGTGTTGTCACAATGCATCATTCTAAAGTTGTCTTGCAAGGAGTGTCTTCCAATTCAGCTACACCAGCTAATCCTCCAACAACCTTTGATCCATAAACCAATCTATTGGATCAACTAAAGTGCACACCTACCCAAATATCCATGTTTGACCTCTTGCGCATATCCCCACAGCATAAGCAAGCTCTGGATCAAGCCCTTCAAAATGCAGTTGTCCCCGAGACACAAATCCAAAAAATTTCCAAACCATGGTAAATTACATCACTAGAAACAAGCACACAACCTTTACATACCATGATGTGCCACCACACAAGCCTCTGCATAATGATCCCCTGCATCTTCTTATCCAAGTTTATAAACACACAATCCGAAGAGTCAACATTGATGGTGGGGGTTGGGTTAAACATATGTACTCTGAAAGTAATAAAAACTTTGGTCTATTCTAAATCTAGCATTGATGTCACCAGGAGGATAAATATCAGGGCATACGATGAGGAGGAGAGATCATCAAAAGGTATCCTCTTGCTACCAGTCAGGATTGGCCTAGTCATAAAGAACACCCCATTTCAAATCCTAGACCTAGATTTGGGATATAACATGTTACTAAGAAGGTTGTGGATACATGAGATGAAAGTTGTTCCTTAAACTTATCACTAGTGCATCAAGTTCTTGTACCAAGGGGAAGAGATAATCATTGAAGGAGATCCAAACCCATTCCAATACTACAACACCATAAGAATCAGTACAAATAATCAAGTGCCTTAAAATCAGGAAGCAAGCATTCCTTCCACCTCTCATTCTATTCCCAAAGACATACCAAGAAAAGTGGGGAAGATATCAATCATGGACAAAGGTTTTGGTAATTATAGCTATGAGGAAGCTTTTACCATCACTAACATTCCTCAAAATCTCGGATCATATGGCATGCCCCGGCCGGTAGAAATTCATGAAACTCTGGAACCAGTTCTATTCAAATGTCCACCAACCACATTTGTCAAATGGGGGGACATAGCTGAAGAAAACCCTTTTGATCCAAACATCAACACTTGGTTGTATAAATAAACTCAAGACACACCTCAAGCACAAATATCTTTATCATAATATGGGGTTGGTTTCAGAATGCTGCAGAAATTTGGATACGATGGTAAGACTGGTCTGGGGGCAAGACGACAAGGCTTAATGGAACTGTCTTTACCGCCAACCTAGGGAAACAAAAGAGGGTTAGGCTATGGACAAAATAGAACTATTACTATCATCTAAGATATACCCATAGACCAAGAACAAATTGCAGAATTAAACTAGGGAAAATTTTGGAACATGCCCTAACCAACAATATACTCCAGCGGTTATTGACATCGGAAGTGAAAACCTCTTATTCCCAATTGAACCTTAATCAAACTATCTGATATGATGCAAAAAGTGAGACATCTAACAAGGGTTCTAGTGTGACCGATTGCCATGACTACGAGTGGTTATCCCTCCATAATTCTGAGTCACTCATCCCAGACTATTCCCCTCGATCTGTCAGTATTGTACAGCTTGAAGAAATGTTTGACCAAATGACCATAGAAGACCAACTATGTATTGATAAACATATCTATATCAATTCCTTAAGTGGTGCATCCATGTCCTATTCCTATTTTTTCAAAACCATCACCATGGTCCCTCTTACCTAAGCAGAGCCATCCCCCCACGAGGACCTTTGTCTAGTCTACTCTAAACTGATAGAATGGGACCAACAAGGACAACCTGACATAGATCTTTTTGAGAATGATGAAGCCATTGTAGACTTCATGGGACTTAGAGAAGGCATACCATCAGGAGACCACAAAGTGGGCTTCTCTATTAACCTAGACAGATCAACATACTTTGGGGAGGAGGCTCCTCTTTCTAGTTGCAAAATCAAAATCAAAATAAAAAAAGAACTGCCAGTAAGTGAAAATTGCAAGGCACTTTCTGACCATAAAAAAAGAGGAAAAAATAATAAAGGATGTATCTTCTGGTGAAAACCTCTCTGAGGCACCAAAGGATGGAAAGTTGAAACTCCTCCCCTTAACAGAAGAAAATTCAATGCTACTAGCAGAAGGAACAAAGAAAGTCGATATAGGGGATGAAAAGGACCCTAAACATATCTATTTAGCTAAGTCTCTTACACCAGAGGAAAGAGAACGATTCATTAGTTTCTTCAAGGAAAGGAAAATCAAATTTGCATGGTCTTACACTGACATGCCAGGTTTGGATTTGGAGCTAGTGCTACATCATTTACCATTATTACCAAATGCAAAACCTGTTAAACAAAGATTGAGAAAGATGCATCCACACATCACTTTACTTTTGAAAGTAGAATTGAAGAAACTCCTCGATGCAGGATTCATAAGACCAGTTCCATCTGCAGATTGGATATATAATCTAGTACCAATAACCAGACACAATGGACAGATCTATATATGCACAGATTTCAAATATTTGAACAAGGCTTGTCCCAAGGATGACTTTCCTCTACCAAACATTGACATGATAGTTGACCTAGCTGGGAACCATATGTTATCCTTCATGGATAGATTCTTTGGACATAACCAAAATCAGGATTGCACCAGAGGACCAACATAAGACAACACTCACATGTGCCTCAGGCACTTACTGCTGGAACGTAATGCCATTTGGTCTAAAAATGTAGGTGCAACTTATCAAAGGGAAATGACCACGATCTTTTATGATCTAATTTATAAAACAATAGAAGACTATGCTGATGACATACTAGCCAAATCAATGCTTAGGGAAACTCACCTACAAGTTTTGGGCCTGATATTTGATCGAATGCAGGAGTACAAGGTCAGACTAAATCCAAAGAAGTGTGCATTTGGAGTTACTACTGGAAAGCTCCTTGCATTCATTGTGTCACATAAAGGAATCGATGTGGACCCAAAAAAGGTCAAGGCCATCCTTGACATGCCACCACCAACCAATATGAGGCAAATACGAGGTCTACAAGGAAAACTTCAATATATCAGGTGATTCATTGCCCAACTAGTAGACAAGTGTCACCCATTCCAACACCTACTGCATAAATATGTGACCTTTATATGGACATAACAACGCAATAAATCATTTCAAACCTTCAAGGATTATCTATTGAAGTCTCCTATATTGGTGCCACCCATTCAAGGTAGGCCACTACTCTTATATCTTAGCAACGGAATCCACACTAGGTGTTCTCTTGGCACAACACGATGACCAAATAGGAAAGGAAAAATCCATTTACTACATAAGCAGAACATTGGTGGGCTACGAGCTAAATTTTTCAACAATTGAAAAGTCATGTCTCACAGTTGTCTTTACTTCCTAGAAGTTATGACATTACATGTTGAGTCATCAAACAAAGCTAATAGCACACATTGATCAATTGAATTACTTTTTGAGTAAAGCAGCACTAATGGGTCGACTTGCCAAATGGGTCATGATCTTAAGTGAATTTAACATAGAGTACGTGGATCAAAAGGCTAAAAAATGACAAGTAATTATGGACCAACTAGCAGAGGCACCAATACAAGATCATCAGCCTATAGTGTTTGACTTCCCAGATGAGTTCATTCTTACAGTACATCCAACAATAGAGGTTTGGCAACTATTCTTTGATGGGTCATACACAAACCATGGTGTAGGAGTAGGGATAGTACTCATTACTCCAAATAATGATGCAATTTCTAAGTAATTTTGACTCAAATTTCCATGCACAAACAACATAGCTTAGTATGAAGCTCTAGTTATCAGATTGAAGATAGCTATATAATGGAGGATAAAGAACCTAAAAGTATTGGAGATTCCAAATTGTTCATCATCCAAGTAAAAAACAAATACATGAAAAAAGATGATAAACTGATCCCATATAGAGAGTTGATGGACAGGTTGCAAGCTTCTTTTCATTTTATTGTATTCGAGTAGGTTCTAAGAGTTCAAAACAAAGCAGCGGATGTGATGGCTACTATAGAATCCTTGATCGATTGTTGGAAATACAATAATGGGAAAGCAAGATACTGAGAGGGGGGGGTGAATCAGATCTTCAAAATTAAACACTTAAAACAAAATGATCCATATTCATACATAAATGAATCTAATGTAATCTCAGATAGCATCCACACAATGAAATAAGTAACACATAACACAATAACTTGGTAACCCAGAAACCCAAATAGGTAAAAGTGGGGTGGGGATGACACCCACAAAATTCTCCA
>MU223639.1:527349-538653 GCA_018584345.1 Thuja plicata
ATTTTCACCTGATACAATGATTAGAATGTCTCAAGTATTGATCCTTCATTATGCACTCTGATGCTGATGACGGATCTCCTCTTTCCAGTACCTTCTATGATCTCATAATCTGATATAACTTTACTCTATTGTTCACTGTGTTCTTTCTCTACTTGATCTCTGCTTCTTAACAAAATAACCCTCTGTGCATTTCACTTCTGAAAATGCAGTCGCCACACACCACACACACTTACAAAATAGGGTTCAGAAGCAATCTAATATACCTGTTTAGATCAGATAGCGAGATCTAGATCAATGATCAAGATCTGATATCCATGCCTTGATCGTAAAACAATTAATTCTTACAATGAGTCATGCATAGGATAAAACAATTAAATGCATAACTAACTCTGTATAATAATATTAAATGCATACATTAGTCGGCCCAAAAAATCTTATACAAGTCGGCCATATCACTTATCCTTGAGGTTTGTATCATTCCAGACATGTATACAAAAACTATCCTACTCAGCACTTGACTGTCTGTCGCTTGGCACTTAACATCCCTGTATCCTTCTCAGCTCGGCAATGTAACTCAGCTTGGCAATGTAACTAGGCATACTGAAAACTGCTCGGCAATGTTGCTCGGCCTTGCATAATTTTAGCTCGGCCACAGTGATAACCAACTAAAACTGCCTAGGTGAATGATTAAGTGTCGATCACTAATCATCAACAGATCTTAGAGATTAACATTGATATGTCGGGAAACAAGACCAGATTCCAATTTTTGGTAGAGAAATAATGATACCATCATATCAAGCTCCAATGACAGAGTCAATGTGTGTCCTTGTTTCTCCTGAGTCCCCCTGGCACCATGATGTATAGAATTACCTCCAAAATAATATCATACCACTTGACCTATCTAAGAGCCAAAAGAAGTCCCTCATTTCCCAAACCTCTAGGTACACCCTTCTCGCTAGTACTCTATATCGAAGAAGTCTAGATGGAACACTTTTACGATGTCTCACTTCCATGAAATTCCAGAGGGCCTTGTATGAGGTACATGAAGGAATTTTTTGGGCCCACATAGGTGGAAATAGTTTGGCAAAGAAGATCATCATAATAGGATACTACTAGCCCACAATAGAGATAGATGTTAACAAATATGTGCAAAGGTGCCAACAATCTCAAATTCATGGAGATTTTATCCATGCACCAACTCAATAGCTCAACCCCATCACTTCACCATGGTCATTTTCTAAATGGGGATTTGACTTAGTAGGTAAGATTACACCAACATGTTCTAATGGTCACAAGTATATCATTGCTGTAATGAATTACTTTACCAAATGGGTGGAAGCAATCCATCTCACATACATTACAGGTAAGCAAATCTCCATGTTCATACTAAACAACATCATCTGTCGATATGGAATCCCTCAAACCATACTCACAGATCACGGTACACCTTTTCAAAATCAAGATGTTAAAGAAATATGTGACAATTTCTTGATAAAGAAAGTTTTCTCTTTGTTCTAATATCCCCAAGGGAATGGGAACGAAGAAGCCACTAATAAAACTATCTTGAAGATCTTAAAGAAAACAATCAATGAATCAGGGCGAGACTAGAATTTGCAACTCAGTCCTGCACTGTGAGCATACATAACTAGTGTGATAACCCCTACAAGAGAAACTCCATTCTCACTAGTATATAGATCAGAGGTGCTCCTACCCCTCAAAGTTGAAATCCCATCCCTAAGAATCGCATTGAAGAACATCATTTCAGATGAAGACTACAAAGTAGCAAGAATCAATGAACTAGAACTATTGGCTGAGAGAAGACAGAATGCACTCAATCACTTACAAGGATATCAGAATCACCTTAGAAGGAAATATCACAAGAAGGTGAGACCATGAACCTTTGAGGTAGGATATCTCATCCTTATGGAGAATAAAAAGAACTAAGCAGAAAGGGTTAAACCAGGAAAGTTTGAACCTAATTGGCTAGGACCCTACGTCATCATAACATCATGCAATAGTGAGGCATATCAATTGGAAAATCAAGAAGGAGATCAACTCTCTTATTACATAAACATCATGCACCTCAAAAGGTTCTACGCCTAAGGCCCCGAAGCCAAGGGAACATATCTAAAATCTAGAAAATACAAAAAAAATCAAAAAATATAAAAGGTTACTTTGGTGAAAACCTGGCAAATACCTTGGCGACAACAAAAATATTCAAAAAAGAGAAAATCAAAGAGAAACACAATCTCTCTCTCAGTGAAAACCTATAAAATAGGCACTATTGGACAGCTACCTTGGTGAAAACCTAGTAAACAAGCGCCAAGTGTTCAAATCCCGCTTCACCATCAATGAGCTCCAGAAGACTAAAGCTTGTGCTCCCCGCATGCAAGATTAACTACTGAAGCTTATTTTCATAAGTGTGATCCCCTTTTAGCATCACACTTATCCATGGTTTTTCTTGATCCACCAAACTAGGGGGGAATTCTAAAAGTCCTAAAAATCTTCAAAAGTCGTCAAAAATCCTAAAAAGAGCAAAATGTCTGAAAAATAAATCATCATAAAAAAATCAAATATTACAAAATCTTAGCAATAAAACCAACTCTGTTATCAACAATAAAATGACGATCAAGCAATCAATCAAATGTCAAAACTGTTGGCTTCACAAATCAACAATGGGCTCATATGACTCATCTTTATTAGCAACTCAATCTATCAACAATTGAATCAAATCAATCAATCTTCAAAATCAAACTATCAATTGTCTTATACAGTGACGAATATACTCAAAACCAGACAAATCGGTCTCATATGAGTCATCGATTCCTAAAACTAGACACAATCAATCATCAAAAAATCAAGCAATCAAGGAAAAGAAAACTACTGACTAGGTCATTTGTGTTAGTTAGTTGTCAATTTATCTTTTGTGATCATGTTCTTACGCTACTCAAGGATACCACCGAGCGATAAGAGTATCTATGATGGATCATAATCTTGTTTTATTTTATTATTGTTTGTAGAGTATTTCAATTCAATTTTGGGGCAATGATGATTCAAGATAAATGTGGTATGAGCTATGACATATCTGGCAGCCATGTAGTTCCACGATCTGAGCTAACCCTTGGAAAAGAATTGAATGATCCTTTTTCTATTATCTGCTAGTTGTTATCAAGAAATCGTAGCGGTATCCAGATGGTCTATATCTAGGTACATTGGGTTTTCTCTTTGGTAATTTTTTCTTTCTCATTGGAAATCATAGCGGTATCCAGATGGTCAATATCTGGGTGCATTTGGTTCTCCTTTATTTAGAGATCATAGTGGTATTAGATGGTCAATATCTAGGTACATTTTGGTTCTCTTTCTTTTCATTTGAGATCATGGCAATATCCAGATGGTTAGTATCTAGGTACATTTGGTTCTCTTTCTATTCGGTTCCTCTACTTTTGGTTATCAAAGATCATAGTGGTATCCAGATGGTCAATATCTGGGTACATTTGAGTCTCTTCCTTTTCATATTAAGGTGCAATGATGAAAAATTTGGAAAATATGAAAACCACTTGGTTTCATCACTCTATATTTCATTCAATCCCTTCCTATCATAGCTCTTCTATCACTAACTCTCTTCTAAACTAACACGTGCATTTACTCAGACACATGGTACATTTTAGGATTGCATTCATTTATTTCATAAGAAAAGAAAAAAATGCATAGATCATCAATAGATCATACATATATGCATTCATCATAAGAACCATCCTGCGTACATATGTATGTATCATAGGAAAGTAAATATCATATATCTAAGAGTCTGCATAATAGAACCACATAAAATTCATACAACCATAAAGCAATTCATAAAGTGTATCAGCATACACAAAGCATATAGAAATAAACTGCACATCATATAGAATCATGTCATAAATAGAGCATCTCATTTATCATATGTTTGAGTACAATGGTCAGTCGCAAGTCTCCATAATGGTGATCAACATAAATGTCTATAAATATCGGTATGTCATGGACACAAAATCAGTATAACATCAATACAAAATTGATACAAAAAATGGTACATCAAGGTACATAATGGATTAGGCTACAAAAGTGTCAACAAGTGCTACCCCCACCCTCGCCACCAGGTGGACGAGGGGGTGGCATATGAATTCATGGCCTCTGTTACTGCAAAGGATCTTTGACCATGCCACTACTCTATGATCATTGTGCTCTGCTAGATCTTTGTGAGGCGCTATAACTCAAAACACACTCGGCAAAAGGAACAACACCCTCATATTTTCGCCACTATTACTCGATCTCCCTCTAGGCCCCACGACCCAATCTCCAGAGCCAATAATGGGCATCCCTCAAAGAGAGATCATGAACACTATCCAAATAAGCTCTAACATCTGTGTGAGCATGTCCCTCCCTAGCCTCTATAGCAGTAACTCAAACCTCTGCAGCAGTAACCCAACTCTCAGTAGCAGTGACCCTGCTCTCCAAGAGTGTAGCCCGTGCCTCTGAGGTTGCCAATCTAACCCGCAAGTTAGCTATCTCCTAGGTAAATCTCTCCACCTCTAATGGATCATCATCATGCCCACCCATAGCCACATCCATATGACCCTCCTCCACGGTCCCCCTAAATCCCTCACCTCTGAAAACCCAGGAGTCCTCGCTACTCTCACTCCCACTCCCACTACTATCATTGTTGCCGCTATTGGAAATAGAGGACTCAGGCCTAACCTCCTCAATATCTACCATATCCACATCTCTCACCTCCTTTCTTCCTCTTCACCCTCCTGACAAGATAAGGTCCCTCCTCCTCCATCCCCTCCTCCTCCTTGAATACAACCCTCAATCCCACCTGACTGGAGCTACCAACCCACCCACTCATACGCCCACTCACCCTAGGGCCACCACCTCTAGTCCTAACACCCACACCACCCTACCCAGGATTAGGGTCATCATCATCACCCCTCCTGCGACCTTCGTCGGTATATCTACCTCCATCCCTACCTCCCCCTCTCCCACCCCTCATCCTCCACCTCTACCATGTCCCCCTCCATCTCTCCCTTTGTCTTTGCCTCCATCCCTCCCTCTACCCCTCTATCAAGGCCTCCTCATGATGACACCAATAACAAGATGTTACACATCTATAAGAGCAACAAGCCAAGCTGTCAGCCACCAAGCATTAAATTATGGGGTCGTTCCTGTAAACAAAACAAGTTTAGTATCAGTACCACATGGATAAGAAGCATAAGGGAGAATCAAATCAACATTGATATCAATGAACCTAAAAAGATACATGTACCAAATAGGAAATAAGAAATAAGCAGATATACTTGGAACCATAATGGTTAATCTCCAAGTCCATACAACAGGACCTAGACCATCAAACATAGTCCTAGCAGCATGCATCAATATCAACGCACCCTATAAAGTAACATCTTGAGATCTCCAAGAAAAGTACGCATAAGAATCAATCACATCCAGGTGCCCCATGAACCACAGCAACACCATGTTAGTGTTGTGCAGATCTATCATATGAACATGCTTTGTCATACATCCAATCAAGAACCTCTTGTACCGACATAAAGGAAGGTGTGCATCCTCACCCTCCCACACAGGACACACTTTGTATGACCTCAAAATGAAGTAAGGCATCAAATCCAAATGTTTCCTCATGTACATCAGATGCCCCATATGAGACTGCACTACAACTTCATCGTACTTAAAAACATACGGTCTCCCTGTAGGAAGATCGTGAGCACCTACAGGAAGACATACAACGATGTGCTCCCACTCCTAGATCTGAAGTAAAGTCACGCTGCATCCAAGTGAATTACCACCTCGATAAGCCACGTAAAACATATGATGGTACATATGGGCCAACATGCAAGGCCTCCAAGCAGAAAATGTATGGTCTCTCACCATACCCTGCAGGACAGTTCCCCATCCTATGACAAAGTCATGTTGCCTACGGTCGGGACACAAGATCCCACAGATCAAACTACCAAGAAATGTGCTCAATCTATCTAAACCCATGCTGAATCGGGACCATGGTATATCATAGGGATCAGACATCCCTAATTGATCAATAGGAAGACCAGTCATCTCAAATAATGTAGTGACACCACAAGTCGGGTAAACTCTACTAAGGCACCCTAGACAGGAACCTAAAGGATGCGATAAACATCCTCAAGAGTGACAATGCACTCTCCATTGGGAAGATGAAAGGTGCATGTCTCATAATTTCACCTCTCCAATAAAGCAGATATCAGACCCCTATTGGTCATGATCTCAGGCATATAGGTAACACAATAAAATACTACATCTTTAATAATGGATCTCTCATCCTTAGATAACTAAAAGTGATAAACCAAACCTACTGGTCTGGACTCTCGACACTGTAGAATGTTTCCAGTAATATGAAAAATAAAAGTATGTACAAGGATCAGTGCCAGGGTTGACAAAGCAAATTAGACATGTGCAAAAAGGACAGAAACAAACTATATCATATGAATTGTGAAACACAAGCATCAATTGTGACACTTTTATCTCAAATGTGGCATTCAAAAAGCAATTGCAAAACATAAATGAAAATTATGACATTAAAAAATCCTAATTCGGTATACTCATCAATTGTGGAATAATTGTCAATTATGACATGCAATCTGCAAATGTGGCAAAATCGCTAGCAATTACAACACACTTACAAAAATAGAGCAAAATCAAATGCATTAAAAGGCATTAATGACCAGCAATAAATATACTAGGGATAAGGTACTAACTATACACTAGAGCTAGCTAGATAACAGAAAGTACAAACTCGGTCGGACAGGTGCACGACTCCTGGAAGGCCTGCCATTGCTCAAAAGAAAGCAAGAAAAGCAAGAAAATTTGAATCAAATCTTACCAAATTCAAATCTTACCAGAGAATCAGGAGCTCCAAGGTGTAAAGTGACAAATGAAAGGGCCCACAAGCTATTTATAAGGGATCAAAGGAAACCCTAATTCCTCCAGGAGCCCTATTTTATCCTCCTGGGCCCCGAAAACTTTCACAGCTGATATCAGGAGCATATTTAACTATTTTTACACACTACCAGATGCCTAGATAATCAATTTGTAGTATCAACAAATTAACACTCTTATATGACTTTTCGCTCAAATTTGTTGAGGGGACATAAATACACCTGCTATCATTAGGGCAAGTTGGGGCAGGATCAAAACAAAAGATTCTTTGACACAATGTGACAAGCCACAATGCATCAAAGAGGGGCAAATATAGACACCCTAAATGGATATACTTGCGACCTTACATTAAACACTATTTTTCACCCATTAATTAATGGTTTTTTAATCATTAATTAATCATATATTTCTTCTAAATCCATTCCCCAAATCATTTTAATCATTTCCCCAAATTAATTAAATAATTACTTTTTGTTTAATTAATTAACCTTAATTAATTAATCTTCATTAATTAATTAAATTCAATTTCCTAAAGTTTTAATCTAATTATTTAAACTTATTAATTAATTCTTCTAATTAAATTAATTTCATTGAATTAATTTAATTTCACTCAATAATTCAATTCTAAATAAAAAATAATTCAATTATCACATGTTTGAATACTTTAATTACAAAAATGAACTAAATATTCAAATAAATCCTTTCTCAAGTTCATAAAGGTAACTCATGATCAACTTTTCAGTTAACTAAACATTACATCTTCCCTCCAAGTTGAAGAGGTGGAGCTTACCGGTTGCTTCTTAGTTAACTAAAACATTATCTCTTATCTCCAAGTTGAAGAGGTGGAGTTTACTTATTGCTCCTCAGATAAACTAAAACATTATCTCTTTTCTCCAAGTTGAAGAGGTGGTGTTTACTAGTTGCTCCTTAGTTAACTAAAACATCACTTCTTCTCTCCTAGTTGAAGAGGTGGAGTTTATTGGTTGCTTCTCCAGTTCCTTTTGATCTCAGCCATTCATTCTCTAATCTATGGGATCGATCTCAACCATCCAAATCATTTTCTATATTCTATATAATCAACCCTTCTCAACCATTTGAAGGATCCAAGATTTCAAGCTTTTGTGCACCCTTACTCTGCAGGAATCTCGTACGAAGAATCAAAGAATTATTGTGATCATAATCGATATCATTTTCTCAACTCTCCCAAGTCATAGACACTATCAATACCAATACTAAGCACCACACACATAGCGTTTCAGAAGGAGTAGAGAGAATCAATAGAAGCCTCAAGCATTGTGGTTTGCATTCATTTGTTTTCCTCTAGCTTTTCTTGTTATTTTAATGTTCATTAGGTTTGTTCTTAGTATTTTCAATTGCTTACCCTCATTGCAAATTGATGCTACTAACCCTCATAATTGAACGTACATAATATAGCCTATACACTAACCTATGTTTATTTTTATTTTCTTGGTGAAGTTTGTTGACCTGATAGTGTGAGTAATCTCTCCTCCTCCTATATTCTATGAGAAATTGATGGGTTTGTTTGTATGTGTGCATATCTCTGGAAAGTGAAGTTTGGGTGCATCCAGAGGGAAACAAGTTATCAAACTCTTGAAATAGCTATAAATGTGATTCCTTGGCGGTCTATGTTGCTGATGTCAATTGTGGCGCGTGGTAGTGTAAGCCCCTACAATTTGTGTATGGTCAGTGCTCATGCCATTTTGAGTGGTATTTGATGTCGAAGACCATGGCTCAATGATGTGATTGGCACAACCTTTGGGTCATTGAGTTCCCATGGTGGGCCTGTGTAATTCTTGAATCGAACAAAAATAAATAGAGGAAGTTGTGGTAGTTTCTCTTCAGCCATATCTACAAAAGCTTTTACCTGTCCAAGTGCACCATTAACAAGGCCAGTTTCAACCCATAAATTGGAGGAAAGCATAACTTCTTGGTCAATACATAGAAGTATATTTGACTCAAGTTGGTCATCTTTTGCATCCAAAATTGCAGATCCTCTAAGTTGTTCTGCTACGAATAGTGCAACTGGCATTGCTGAAGATAGAAACATTATTTTGTTATTTAATGAAACTATTTCATTTGTGGAAAATATATTTATTAAGGGTATGAATTTAGATCGTTGTTCAATAGTTAATGAGGAGATGGATCTTTTCATTAGGAGTTGTCAATCAACAATTGTAGCTTGCATTTCACAAATTTGAGAGAAGGTTTCAGAAGCTTACTTGAGTAGGTTCATATGCATTTTGGAAGAATATTTTGTTCAAAGTTATAACTATGTTGAAGATATTCCACAGTGTTCCCCCATAAGATGTTGATGCATAAATAGGGATGTCTTTGACTAGTGGCAGCTGGCCTAAGTCACCAAAGAGACTAACTGATCATTCTCCAAATGGGATGTTGTTTTGCCCTGGAAATGCCTCACATAGGTTCCTATCAATTTTTTGCATTATCTTGGGTCCAATGAAACTCATTTCATCTATTAGAATGTGTTGAATGAAGTGTGTGGTCTCTTGGAAAGATGCTAGTGCCCGCCCTTACATTGGGGCCATTTCTTTTATTGGTATTTAAAGTGCAAAATGGATTATGTATTCTTATATGTTGAATGTTGCTACACCTGTTGTTGCAAGAAGTAGTAGAAGTGATTGACCACTTGGTGTTGCACTAAATAGTGTGTATTTGATGGTGTTAATCAAGTGAGACTTTCTTGTTCTTGTGGTTCCTTGAACAATCATTCACAATGGTGGTTGCAAATTATTGGCATGTACATGTGAATAAAGTATGTCATGTGCTTTTTTTGGTATACTAATAGTTTTAATTGGAAATTTTGGTGAGGATCTTGGGGTGCATGAAATGTTGTCCGATTCGAATCTATGAATGAAGTTATTTCCTCATCTAGGTGGTTGACTTGGCTTGTACCCCAGTCTTGATTGACATCCATATCTCGCCAACCAACATGTCAAGCTCGTTAATGTGAATAGGTAGCCTTGGTTGTAGACTAGAAATTACCTACCATTCATAATGTATGTCTTCTTCCATATGGTCATCCTCTGTAAGGGGGCTTCCTACATCATTTTCTTCTAGCAGTGGTAGAGTTGTTCAACGTACATGCCATGGATTGTATGTGCTTGAGATGATTTCCCACTGAGATATTACTTATTCATTCAAGGTACTAAAATCATGTTGAATGTTGTGAAATTGGTGGTAGAGCATCAACTCTGCCCAATAGAATGCCAAGTAAGATTTGTCTTCCTTTGAAAAAATGGTACTAAAAGATGGTGATACTCGAACAATTACTGGTGTGGAACATTCTTTCCAATTTTTTTTCTTGCGAGAAGCTTTGCAAGACCACTTTTGAGTTACTAAAATTAGTGACATTTCTTCTAGGTGCAGAGATCAGGCAATGTAAAAGTCAATATGGTTTGGGGACATGCTTGTGGATGTGGTGGAGATGGAAACATGGTGAATAGTATTTTGGTGGATGGAAAGGGAAACAAATGTCCTACTACATAGGGTTAGTAGTAGTTTAAGTAGCAAGTGGCATGTCTCTTGAGCACCAATGTCTCTTTCAACAAGTGTGTTAGTTAGCATTTTGCGAAAGACATGTGGGGCTGGCTTATCAGGTGGGAAAATGGTGGATGTTTGAGATAGCATAGAATGGTATGTTTTAGACTTTTGCTCAACTTTTGTAGCATATTTTGCAATATATTTGAGGACTGCATTTATTGATAATACAGGTTGGAAATCTATGTTGACTCTCCAAATGGAGAGAATTGATGGTTTGTGTAGGTTGAGGTGATCATCATTCTAAGCAGGAGTATGTTTAGGTTAACCATTTTCTGCAATGGAGATGTTTGATTTGTCTTTCATGGTCCAAGGGGATTTATATTGTGTTGGTTCCCAAAATAGCAGATTGGAATTATGCTTGCTCTGGCCAACAAACAGGTTTAATTCCTCAGGAACTTAAACCTCTGCAATTTAGGCTTTGATCGCCAAGGCTGGTAGGCCTAATTATAATATGCTTTCTTAGATGACTGAATGAATTCTGTAAACAAAATAATATAGTGAATTGCTTTGATAAAAAAGATAATAAATCTTAACTAAATTTATAATAAAGACTAGTGCCTATTCCTTATCCTAATGTGATTACTATGTGTGATTTCTTTAATTGATGATCAATGCCAAAATTCTTCAAATTAAATCTATTAACTACAATGTGACACTTTGAATTAAAACGTATAACTTTGGAGACAAATTTAAAATAAATCTATCACTTCAAGAAAATGATTAATTAACAACAACAAACTAAAAAGGAAGACAACTATT
>MU223639.1:556146-590443 GCA_018584345.1 Thuja plicata
TATATGCATATATATGCATATATACACATATATGCATATATATGCATACACATATATGCATATATACATGTATCTATACACATATACATGCATATATATACATATATACAAACAATATATATAAAAAAATATTATAATGCATATATACTTGAACAATATATATTAAAAAATAATAAAAATGCAAATTAAAAATGTGAAAAACTTGAATCAGACGTTCGGAAAAATGGAAGCCCCACTCTCTGTTGCTTTCAACCCAGCCGAAACAGTGAAAATGACTGTTTCGGCGGGTTTTAAATTCCGCCAAAAAAAAACCCTACTTACTTTCGATCGAAAGTAGGTAAGTACTTTCGATCGAAAGTACTTACCTACTTTCGATCGAAAGTANGTACTTTCAATCGAAAGTACTTACCTACTTTCGATCGAAAGTAGCCATTTTAGGTACTTTCGATCGGAAGTAACTCACTTCTGATCGAAAGTTTTTATGCGTTCTGATCGAAAGTAGGATTAATTTTTTCATGGGCCACGCTTTTCAGGGTGAACTCTTTCCTCCCAAAAAATGTAACCCACTATTGTGGTATTACCCCTTTTTAGATATGCATACTTAGATTTCAACATTTGTAAACATGGAAATATAATAAGAAGCAAAGAACTATGTTGTAAATTTACATACAAAAGGAGACATTGTTTGAAAAGTCACGGTGACCTCATCTATATATTATTACAAGTAACATGGTCCAAAAAAGGGATTTTGTACATGACATCTCTGACTATATATAATGATCAAAACTCATTTGTCAGATGACCTTAAAGGTCGTCATAACAATTCTTTTTGTTTCATGGCCGCCAAATGTGGACGCCCTGACTCTAAGGTCAAATAAAAAATGACAATTGACCACAACATCCAATATTTTTTTACCACCATCAGCCTCATCTAGCAATAGTTGGAAATCCTCTGCACCAACACCCAACAAGGCATTTGTTGGCCATTCAAATGCAGTAACTTTGATGAGTTGACCTATTTCATCTTGCAAATCCATTTTCAGTGCATGTAGCTGAAATCACACTTTGTCACATAGGGAAAGCATTTTGGGCATTCAAATGTACCAAGGAAAGTTTGCGTCACTTTTTTCTTTCATTTTTTGTTGTCCACTACTTGAGGGAATGAGAGGTAGTAAAAGTTTTCCAAATGGAGTTTTTTGACTGAAGCTTTAACACATACATTTTCTTCCTCGAAAATTGTTCTATTTAGCAAAGATGATATAGGTGCTAGATGTTCTAATTTATAGGTAGGTAGGGGGCTCTTTCACAATGAAGTGTATTTATGGTCAATGGCTTTGGTGGCATACCATGCTTGAAGTGTTGATGTCTCCAACAAATCGGGATTGAATATAATTGTTGTTGGAGATATAGTATCTAGTGTTATTCCACACCAAGATATTATGCAAGTGGAGTTGATGAGGACAATAGAGGGCCTTTTTTTAGAGGCATTTCTAAAGTTTCCTTTCCTTCATTTTTGCAATGATTTCCCCAAAGTGTGACATCAACTGTACAATCTGACATATCTATGATGTTAATTATGTATTTCCTTATTTTCGTCCCATTTTTCTTTTGAAATGTTGATGTATTAGAGATAGATAAGACAATGCCAATGACATCAATAAGAAAATTAACAGGAAACCATTGTAAAGACTCTATACTCCGAATATGGAAACAATGCATGAGGATGATAGAATATGCACATGTTAAGAGTGTTATTGTTGATGAATTATGGAGAAATATTTCAAAAGGGTTTGTGGAACTACTGTAGGTTGTGTTGGAAACCTTTACTCATCCATTTGAAATGACATAAACACTATTTGAATGGATTACATTGTAGAAATCCTTCGCCACTTCATTGAAACGCGTTACATATATTCCTATTTTTTCTCTGTCTATAAAGTCAAACCCAAATACTTGGCAATCACGTCCACCTTTTTTGTATTTATGGAGTGAAGTTTTATTCAGTGCCCTACCCTCAGTTGACCAATGCTTATGATATGGGGTTAACATTTTAATAGAGGTTATTATGGTTGGAGACAAACTTGGTTCTACCTAGGGTTGGTTTCTTGTGCAATAGAAGATATTGCATCTTCATTTGTCTGAAGTGGGCTTTCAAAGTTCTTTGATGAAAGGTAGTTGGTTTCCTTCAGAAGAAGTGTTGGTGTTCCAGTTGTTGCTTGAGTACTTGCTACTACTTTTAAGGTAGTAATTGAAATTGCACTACAATAAAATGGTGTCCAAATTTTAGTTTTAGAGCTGTACAAAAATGACATCTTAAGAATAGTAGAATGCAATTGTGAACGTACATGAAATTTGGATTTTTTTTTGCATTTATAATTGTTGGATGACATCATATTTAGGTAGTACTGATGTTGTTGATATTCATGTTTTTTCACTGATGTCAACATATGTTTTTGTGGAGTGAACATACTGGTTATTACTGTTGTATGATGACTGACAGAAGTGTACAAAAACTGTACGGATGAATCAGAATGATCGAAGATAAGGATATGAAGAAGGATGTGTGAGGACCTTATTCCTAAGGTAGCTTGGCTTAATATTTCATATTGAATATGTTACATTTGTTTTAGTGAAGAATGGTTTCTGGACTATGACAGTGATGCTTGACAAATCAGGTCTTTGTGTTTTGGGTATATCTTACAGGCGAAGATGTTTCAGAGTATGCGACCTTAACGGATGACAGAAGACAGATTGAGGAATGTTCAGTATTGATTGATAGTTGTGAGATGGTTGGTGACATTAGTTGTGGTGTGTATTATGGAGGAGACCTATTTGGTGGCCAACTTTAGAGATGTAGCGTGTATTATGGATTGTGAGTGTGGATTGCGGATCTTGGAGTATATTTGATGTATTGTAATTGATGTTTACTTGTTTTAGGTACCTTGTGTATCTTAGCAAGGGGTTAAATAATTATTTGTATATTGGAAAAGATTAATTGGCCAACCTAATCAATTATTGTAATAGGTTATATGTTGTGGGTCCACAACACACACCCCATTTTTGGTCCTCTGGCCATGGGGACCCCCTTTTTTTTTCCTTTTGGTCTTCTCGCATCTGCCTCTTTCTTGGTCCTCAGCAGGTCAGCCTCATTGAAGGGTTGTAGGTTCATTAACACAGAGAGAAGACATTTTTTTCGGCCTTTTGGCCTTTTCGGAGGACCAAAGTCCCTGAAATACCGAGATGGTCAAAAGGACAAAATCCTAAAATTTTAGTGTTTTGGCCTCCGAAAACACTGAAAAGGCCGAAGGTGTTCACCTCCAAACTTTTTAGCATTTCAGAGGCTAAAACTTTGAAAGTATCGACTCCACCCGCAGGTTATAAATTGGAAAAATGGCCCGCATTCATTCACTTTGTTTTCTTTTCATCCTGGCATTTTGAGAGCTCACGACTTTGAAGATTTTGCCCTCACCCCTTGTGATTTATCACCCCGAGCCTTCAAGCTTCGTTGTGTCATCCTCCTTCGCTCCTAGCTCAGTCGAGGTAGGTTCCTGCCTCGTGCTCAACATTTTCTTTCCTTTTCTTGGTTTAGGTTAGGTTTTATTTTGCACCTGGTGCTTGTCCAGCCCATTTTGTGTTGACCTCCCCTCCCCTTGTTCTCCTAAGCCCTTGTGGGCACCTTCAAAATCGACGGGGAGTCCCTCTTGGTCAGGTCGATTTGGGTCTTTCATGTTTTTAGGTTAGGGTTTTTTTTGGTTTTCCGGTTGTGGCCCTTCTCATAGGTTTTCGGCCTCCGAAAGGCTGAAAACCATTTTTTCCTGTCTTTCGCCCAAGTATCCATCGCAGATTTAGCCTTTTCGGCCTTTCGGACCTTTGAAAGGTTCGAAACGCCGACAATTCCAAATCACCAAAAATGTTGGATTTTGGACTTTCAGAGTTCGGCCATTTTGGACATTTGGCATCCATAGAAACTTTCGGGCTTTCGCATGATGAAAGATCGACAAAGTTTGCTCATCAACAATTGCCTTTTTTGCACTTTTAGCCTTTTCAGACTCCAAACTAGTTTTCAGCGCCCGAAACCCTGAAAGGGCCAAAAATGTGAAAAGGGAATTCTTGGCTACTTAAAGAGTTTTTTTTACCTCTGTTTCTTAGATTAGTCAATTTTCTTTTAGTTTTCTCTTCAATAAGACACTGATACTTGCATTCACCTCATAGGGATGCCTAAACAAAAGACAACATCTTTGATGAAATACCAATACAAGGGGAATCCCCCAGCTTTAAAGGTCAGGAAAAAACACATGGAAATCACTGAAACTAATATCAGGAATGTAGACTGGGATCAGTTCATGGTGCAATGCTCCTAGCCAGCAGGGAGATCTGAGGACTGCACCACCCTAGTCCTATTTGGCATGGTAAATGCAACAGCCCACCCTGTAGCTGTCTCATCACCAGAGCTAATTATAACCTTGTCCAAGCATTACAACTTAGATGAGAGAGTAGTCTAAAACACAGAGGGATAGGTATTACTCGATATAAGGCCAAACATCATAGAGGAGGTTTTCCACCTCCATAAGGGCATAGATGATTTTTATAACTTCTACATTGGAAAAGGGCTCTAGTAGTTCAACAACAAAGAAAAAGAAGCCTATGAAATTGTAAACAATGACTACCTTAAGCAACCTCTCCCAAAGAACAGGTTGGATAAGATAGACCTCCGACAAGGATACTTAAAGGATGATATCCAGGCAGTTGTAACATTGATAAGCCAAGTTTATGGACTACCTCAGTCCATCCAACTTGAACCCTGGATGATCTTACTAATAGAAAGGATCAAAGGTTGTAAAGCAAGGTTCGACTGGGGTTCCATCATAAATGATAGATTGGATGAGCAGTTGGTTGCAGTAAAGAATAACCCCAAGTTCTACATGAGCACATATATAGTATACCTATTGGCGGCATAAACAAACTACCTCGGTCTTACCATGAGGGGAAGCATAAATGACCCAAATGCTTGGCCCCACATTGTGTACCCTTAGTTAATGAAGAGAGAAAATATGCCAGAAGATTGCCTTAATTATAAGATAGTCAACGATGCCTTCATATTTGCAGTCATCTGATCCATTGAGGGTGATTTTGCAAAAACGATGTCAGAAGAGGCAGCTGCCAAAGTAAGGGCCATCGGGGCATATTATATACAATTTAAAACATTTACTTATATCTGGGTAGCAAGATTAACCTTAAAACCAAAGAAGCTACCCAGGTATCCATCCGACTGGATAATCATTTTGGAGATGGCCAAGCACCTTGCAGATGCTTACGAGTATATAAATCATAAGAAGAAGCATTGTTGGGATTTTCCTATCTCACTAGGCCCATATACCCTACAAGATATGAAGTTCTATAAATCATTGGCCTTCAAGTGAGATGACTGCCCTCTACAACTTTACAAGATAGTGCAAGCTCGTTTTGACCCCATAGGCACATACAACCATATTATTGGCAAGTTTTACATTCGTGAACCAAGCTTAGAAGATCACTGGATGAACTATATAGACGACCATGTGGTCAGAATCTAGGATTATTGTAGAATGTCTCTTGCCTTGGAAAAGGAAGTCTTGAAGACTCTAATTCCCCCAAAGTTTTGGGAGTATGATTCAGATGAGGTCCTAGAATCCATTTATACAGACAACAAGATATACGACAAGCTTATCATGAACGCGAAGATTGATAAGGATAAAAATGATGATATTGACTTCTGGGCAGGCATGTGATGAGAACAATAGAGAAATGGGTTAAGAGGACCTACAAAATGAGCTTGACACCTGTTAAAACATTGATGGAGCCACCCAAGAAAGTTGATAAGTAGCGAGGGGAGAAATCTACCATCCCCAAGTATAAAAAGGTACCGCCTCATAAGCCAAGGATAGTATACGACCATGAATTACCAGTGGAATATGGCTCCAATCCGAGGCGTAAAAAGACAAGGATGACAAGGTAGATAGATCCTCCAGTTGAGGTATCATAGGCTCCATCAAGTGAAGGTCCATCCACCTCTGGCCAATCTCCTCCAACCACTGAAAAGGGGAAGAAAAATGATAAGAGGAAAAGAACTTCTATCTCTCCATGACTGGAAATCGTGTAGGAGGATTCAGAAGGAGAAGAAAAGGAAGAAGAGTCACAGCTAGTCATGAGGACTAGGTCATAGAGGAGGAAAGAGAAAGAGACTATGAGGAAACATCAGGAGGACCCAAAAGAATAGGATAATCCCTTGGATGCCTTAGGGTCAAATGAGTTTCAAATATCTGACTTTGAAGTTCTAGAGGGCTTTTCAGATCAAGGGCAAGATATGCCAAGACATGATATGGGAGCCCCATCCCTCTTTCAAACCCAAGTGATCCTCACTCCACCTCTGGCCCAGGTCACCTATCCCTCATTAAATGTGTCCACTACGGAGATATTCTCTAGTTCATCCCAAGGGTCTGAGATCCAAGATATGGGGGTAGCACAGAACATAGCAACATATAAGGTGATAGAAGAGAGTTTGGTTTCTACTCCACCAACTTCTCAGCCACCTCCAATTCCTAATCCACCACCATTGTTCCCAACTCTAACAACAACTCCACCCCCTTCTACTTCTACCTCCCCATCTCCCATCCTAATCCCAACTCCAACACCTACTCCACCGCCATCATTCCCTTTGCCTTGATCCACCTTGACTCCCTAGAGGGCAGTAAGTATGGAAGAGGTATCACCCTTTAAGACCACACTAGAGGCCATGACTAGTCTTAATTCAGAAATGTTGATCAATTCATCAGATGATGAAGGCTAAGACAAAGAAGAGGAAGGTAGAACAACAGAAGAAGATAAGGTAGAAGAAGAAAAAGGAGAAGAAGAAATACAAGGGAAAGGGATGGATGAAGGAGGGGATGAACAAGGGAAGGTACAAGAGAAAGAGATGGAGGAAGGAGTAACCTCGGGATCTCAAAACTTAGTGCTTATCCTCCATTTTTCCCCATATGAGCCAGTAACTGCATCTGGTAAACCTACTTGGTTTACCAAAGAAATCCAGCTTAAGGGAAGGACTTATACAGATGAGGTAGAAGGGGAAGAAATGAGTATGGCATCGGTAGGGAAAGCCTTCCAACAAACGGAAATCAGTGTGCCCACAAGGTCAATATCTTATGTCACTCAAGGAACTAGAGGTCATTGGAAGGAACAGGTAGCAATCCCTCCCATGAGCACTTCTCAAACATCAGCCACGTCGGAAGACTACACATTCAAGGAGGTGGACTTGGGCAAACCTACTAGAGAAGGGAGCAAGACACTGACAGCCTTAGGGCTTAAGAACGCTCTAGGATTCATGAGTAAAGATGAATAAACCATAAAATCATTGATGGAACAAAACGAGGCCTTGAAAAGGTACATTCACAAGGTGGTAGGTCCCATTGACCCAAACTGCCTGGAGGCATCATTACAGGCCATGCTAGAAAAAAGGGCTACACAAAATTTGTTGGCATGATTAACCCCTTCCTTCATTCAAGCAAGTGCAAATTGGAGGAATGACTTCGAGCAATTTGGAGAGAAAGCCATAAGGTTGGTATTCAGACCATACATAAATATCTTGGTTGAGGCTAATTTGTTGATTGATCTGGTGGAGAATGAGGGTGGTCTAGATTCTGAAATAAGTAAATGGCAAGCCGCCTTTCAAGACTTGGAAGTGATCCAGAAACAACATTTCCATATTCTAGTCAAGATATATGAGGGGGAGGAACTAGACAACTTCAAGGCATGAATCAAGCGAATAGCCAAGACAATCAAGGTCTACAAGAGATATTTGGCCTCCATAGCAGGAAAGCGCAAGGAAGTCATAAAATGGATAAAAGAGATGGATGTCTTTTTTACAGGGATTGGCCTCAACTTATATAGGGACCAAGATAAACTTACCCTACGACAGTCAAAGGAAGCGATTCAACAATTCAGGGACATTCTAGCAGGTGTTAGAACCAAGGAGGCCTTATACCTGATATTCTATTTGAAAGAAGAAATGGAGAGGATGTCTGAACACGAAGAAGAGATCAAGTTCTTCACTTCTGAATTGACTATCTTCAGAGAGAAGCAAGAACAAAGGGTCACCAAGGTGAAGAGGAAAGAGATAAACTATGAAGAGGTCTAGGAGATAGTGCATAGGCTTAGAGAAGCCCATCCAGAGGTCTTTCCTAACTAAAACCACAAAGTCCACTCAGCAGGTTGGCAGGACAATTTTCACACTTAGCCATTTTCTCCCAAGGCAAGTTCGGCCTTTCAGCCTTTCGGCCCTCTAGTTTTTTGGCCTTTCGGCCTTCCAGCTCTTTCAGCCTTCCAAATTCTTTGGCCTTTTCAGCCTCCCAAATATTTTAGCCTTCGAAAAGTCCGAACTTCAGACTCCTCTGAATTTTGTTTTGAAATACTTAAAATTTTTGGGGCACTAAAAGTTTCAGGGTAAAGGTCGGGGTCCAAAAATATGGGTGTTTCCAGCGAGATCACATTTTTGCAGACCATTTGAACTCCAGATCAAGTTGATGGTCAAATTGAGTTCATTTTGGAGGGACAAAGGGCCCCCTATCAATCTCCACAGTTAGAAGAGCCTCCAGATGAAGATTCCAAGAAAGACTACAAGAATCAAGAAGAAGACTCCAAGTTCTTAGAAGAAACCTGCCTTCTTTTCTCTTTCTCTTCTTGGAAATTTTGACCCTCCTTGCATGGGAAAACTGATTGTAAATGGATTCAAGAATCCATGCAAGTTATCTATTATCAATTAATAGTAGTTTTCTTTGAGTAAAGTTTTAGTTTTAACTTATATTCTTTAATTTGGACTATCTGATGCCCTAAATTTGGGAATTCATAGTAGTAGATCAGAAGCTCTATATATTGTAATCACACATCAATGTAAAGGGTCGGATTCTTAATGCAATAAAGATTTACATTTGGTGCTTCATTCGTGGTGTGTAAATAGCTGATACCTATGAGAAATTATTGAATGTATGCTTACATTATTCATTATTTTTAGAGAGAATCTTTTTTATTGTGCTTTGAATTCACGTTTCTTTAGTTGGAGTTTATTATTGTTTGCCTACCTTGTTGTGATGAATGCGTGAAGAGATAATCTTTGGGCTTACCAATAAATTTGTCTCGTGGGTGTGCATGTCTTGGTGGCTTTGTGATTTGAGATATTTTGAATATCTTGCACGAGTGAATGTACCTCCTCTCCAAACACTTGCATCTGTGGGGTAGTGAATTATGACTTTGGCTGATTCGTGCTTCGTGGGTTTGATCCAAATCTACCCATCATTCAATTCGCAAGGAAGGGTTTACAATAGTTTATGTCCGTAGGATTTCATTTTTCAGTAATTTTTTTTATTTCCCGTTACTCTACTCTCTACTACATCCCATCTTCAATTTTGAAAATCAACATCTTGGAAAATACAAAATTGCATTTTAGTTACAACACCCATATATGTTAAAATGGAAAACACCAAAAAGAACTAAAGTGTTTTGTAACTTGATTTCTTAAATGTACTAGCAAAGGCCTCCTCGTGAACATTCACATTTATCTTCAACTGAATAACCAAGCAGGTTGTGACCCGACCCTGGAGAACCTTGGGAATAACTTCGTTGTTCTTTCAAGAGAGGAAATTGAATCTCAAGATCCTAGTAAGTTGGCTTGTGTCAAAACAATGCTCAACAAAAGTGGTGCTAGAAGGAGAGCCACAAGACTTAAAAGATGGATACCATTGGATCTTTCTCTCCAGAGAGATTCAAGCAAGTGCTTAGATCATCTGTGAAGAGAGGCGAGTTCCTTGAACTTACCCACCATCGTCAAGCTCACAGCGATAAAGGAAAGACCAAAGAGAAATATTCTCACCACTTGATGGAGTCCTAGAATTCTCTTGGACAACAGTCACATATTGCTGCCCTAACTGTCATAGCATCCATAGACCAAAATTAGAACATGCAAAATCAGAATTTGCAACAACCTCATCTAATGGCCTTTTTTGCCAACGCAACAAGCTCACCTTTAAATTTTGTTGGGCAGCTCAATGAGTTACCCAAAAATCCAGAGAATGTTTGCACAAAATTCATATATGGTGAATCAAGAACAGTAGAAGAGCATATTCGCACCTTCAAAGAAATTTGTAACCGTAAAGAGATTGCCCACCAAGACGTTGTTTGTCGTATATTCCCATACACTCTAGGAGAGTTTGCATACAATTGGTAACTGAAATTGCCACGAGGGTCTATCTCCACATGGAACAAATTTGAAACCAAATTCCTCAATCAATTTAATTTGTATATGGACCCCGCTACGACACATCACCAGTTCATTACAATGAGGAAAGATCCTAAGGAGCCCATTGCTATGTTTAACCATCATTTTCACAAAATGCATCAAAAGCTACAAGTGCCTTACACCATACTAGATGAAGCTGCCATACAAGTGTACCTCAAAGCTTTGGACCCTTTCACCTTAATATTTCTAAGAAGGCTTCCCCCGACAGATAAAGATACGATGGAGAAAGTGTACAATGAAACCGTCATATTTACCCAGCAAATGGACCCACAAGAAGGAAGCTATGCAAAAGTACCTACCATGAGTAACCTTGTTGTTCCACATCCATTTGCGGCAAGTAATCAAGTTCCAGTCACTCATGAACCTATGTTGAATCCCATCCCATCGCAACCATTCACAGTTGTACCCCCATCTATTACTTATCTAGGTTACGAGGTTCATAAAATAGTGTTTGTAGAGCAGAGAACTATACCCCAAAAGGAGCCTGATACTCTCATGGCCTCTGAGATGGACGTCATGAAGAAGACCTTATCACAACTTACCAATGATCTCACCTGGATGAAGTTAAATCCATCCCAAAACCAAGGTGGATACCAACAAACACCTGCTGGTCCGAATACATATCCTTAGAATCTGGTCCAGAATTTCAATATGTAAACAACAACATAGAAGAAGAACAATGAAGATGAAAGAACCATAGATTTCATGAGTTTCCCTTTCAAATATGCTGAGATCAGGTACCCAACCCTGGAAAAATAATCATTTTCTCTTGTCAAGGTGGTAAAGAAGTTTCGACACTATATCTTGAGGAGTAAAGTCATTGGGATAGTTCCTGATGCAGTCATGAAGTCTCTTTTGATGTAGAACAAGCTAGGATAACAGAGAGGAAAATGGATGGAAATCCTCCAAGAGTTTGACCTAGAGATCCAACCTATGAAACTAGTGAGGGGCCAGGGCTTGACGAAGCTGATATCTAGGACTGAAGAAGGACTGGTTTGCCAAACCTACACCGATCAAGGTGTGATCACTGATGTATGGTATCAAGACATAGTGTACTATTTGTTGAAAAATCATTTCCTAGAAGAGATGAATGGTTCCTAGAGGAGAGCTTTAAGGATCAAAAGTAGCTCCTACATGTTGAGGAATGGACAATTGTATAAACGCAACTATGAGGTTTTGTACCTAAGGTGCTTGGAAAAATGCGAGGCAAAGCAAATCCTAGAAGATTTTCATGACAAATACGGAATGGGACATAGATCAGCTGAGGCAACTGCTCACCAAATCTTAAGGGCAGGATATTTATGGCCTATAATATTCAAGGACACCAGCGAACATGTGAGATCTTTCCACACTTGCCAAACCGGTGCAACTCGAGAGAGAAATCCTACAATGCCCTTACAACCAGTATACGAGGTGTGCCTATTTTCCCAATGGGGCTTAGATTTTGTTGGAGTGATTAACCCCCCTTCGTCTGTAGGACACAAGTTTATTTTGATAGCTACTGATTACAGCACACATTGGACAGAGGCTCAAGCACTAAAGAATTGTACTACAAAGGTCGTGACCAAATTCTTGGAGGAGCATGTCAAAACTAGGTTTGGAATGTCGTTCTATCTGGTATGTGAAAATGCTCCCTCTTTCTCTTCTGCCTCGCTCACACAATGGGCCTTCAAAAACTAGGTAATCCTCAAATTCTCTTCAAATTATTATCTGCAAGGAAATGATGTAGCAGAGTCTACAAACAAGAACTTGACGATAGTGATCAAACAACTCCTAGATGACAACCCCAAGGATTGGCACACACAACTGAAATACTCTCTATGGACTGATCACGTAAGGATCAAGAATGCCCTGGGGACATTCCCATACCAACTGGTCTATGGCTTGCAACCAATATTTCCTATGAACTTAAAAATCCCAATTCTGAGATTCATGGACCAATATGTGGGAGGGGAAGATCGAGTGCAAGTCAGGCTCATGAATCTCCTTAATCTAGAGGAGAAACGAACATTAGCCCTGGAACATGTATCAAAGCATCAAGTCATAGTCAAGAGATGGTTCAAAAAGAGAGCTACCATTAAAGCCTTCAAGATCTCTGACCTTTTCCTCATGTGGGATAAGGTGAAAGAAAGACTGGGTAGCCACACCAAGTTCCAAAGATTGTGGACAGGCCCTTACCAAATATCAGAGATTCTAGGGGAAAACACTTTTAGGATTAGCACATTGAACGGAGATTTAACCCCATTTCCAATCAATGGGAAATTCCTCAAGCATTACTTTGGAACCTAAATGGGACTTCCTTCCATCCCTTGTACAATAGTCCCTTTTTCTTTCTTTTGTTTTTTCCTTTTCGTCGTCCTCGCCGTCAATCATTTTCTTTCATTCGCGATTGTCCTTTTTTATTTTTTCGGGGCTCATTTGTTGTTTTGGGTCCATTCCAATGTAGTTGATAAGTCAGAGCAAAGGTATTTCTTAGTCAAATTCTCCAAGGGAGTGTGCAATGCAAAGAACACTCCAAAAGATGAAGTGGTGAGAACTACCGTTGACCGACAAGAAGAAGTTCAAAACTCAGTCAACTTGATCACAAAACACACTAAGAGATGACACTCAAGAGCGTTGGTTCCTTGAGAATTTTTCAGTTGTGGCTAGCTTTAGTGTGTGGATTTGGGTACCCACCGATCCTAGAATCCAAGTCTGAATAGATGTGAAGGCAATAACAGAAAGAAAGAAATAGCTGGAGAGAGAGCGAAAAGAAGCACACGAAAAGAAAAGTGTCCCAAAGAGGTCACAAGTGTGGGATCCAGGTGGCACAGCCTAATCGTCGCTCGGATCAAATCAAAAAAGGGAAAGAGAAAGAAAACTAATTACTATCATGGACCTGAACACAAAGAAATACACGAACACCCGAGACTTGATACATTTCAAAAGCACGCGGGAGAAATAAAACGACTGTCCCAGAGACTCAAAGAAAGAAAACTATAGCCTAGCAGACATAACAGACTTGGGTGACTATGACAACCTCTACCAGGGCTATGAATGCCTAACCAGTAGTAGAGAAAGGTTATACTTGGGATTTGGGGAAAACTTTTTTGGGGCTATGAATGTCTGACTGGCAGCAAAGCTCTTTCTAGGAAACCCTAGTCCACTTGGCGAAGGTTAGGAGTAGCAGGAAAACATTCTGGTTACCACAATCCAAAGTCAAGAAATAAATTCACACGAACACACATTGGGAAATAGATGGAAAAGCCTCGGATTGGAAGTCAGTGAAAGATGGTCATCACTAGCACCTCTTGGTTTCACTCTGCTGCAAAGCTACAGGCCGGAAGAGTATTGATGATGAAGAAATGCCTTGGTCATTCCTCTTTTTGTTAGGGATATTTGTTGTGGGTCCACAACACACACCCCATTTTTGGTCCTCTAACCATGGGGACCCCCTTTTTTTTGTCCTTTTGGTCTTCTCACGTCTGCCCCATTCTCTGTCCCCAACAAGTTAGTCTCACTGAAGCGTTTTCGGTTCATTAACACAGAGAGAAGACATTTTTTTGGCCTTTCGGCCTTTTTGGAAGACCAAAGTCCCCAAAATACCGAGATGGCCAAAAGGCCAAAATCCCAAACTTTTGGTGTTTTGGCCTCTGAAAACACAGAAAAAGGCCAAAGGTGTTCACCTCTGAACTTTCGGCATTTCGGAGGCTGAAACTTCGAAAGCACCGACTCCACCCGCGGGTTATAAATTGGCAAAAGGGCCCGCATTCATTCATTTCATTTTCTTTTTTTCTTGGCATTTTGAGAGCTTGCAACTTTGAAGATTTTGCCCTCGCCCCTTGTGATTGATCACCTCGCGCCTGCGAGCTTTGTTGTGTCATCCCGCTCCGCTCCTAGCTCAGTCGAGGTAGGTTCCTGCCTCATGCTTAGCATTTTCTTTCCTTTTCTTGGTTTGGGTTAGGTTTTATTTTGCACTTGGTGCTTGTCCAGCCCATTTTGTGTGGAGCTCCCCTCCCCTTAGTCTCCTAGGCCCTTGTGGGTGCCTTCAAACTAGATAGGGAGTCCCTCCTGGTCGGGTCAAGTCAGGTCTTTTGTGTTTTTAGGTTAGGGTTTTTTTTCGATTTTCCAGTCGTGGCCCTTGTCACAGGTTTTCAGCCTCCGAAAGGCCGAAAACCATTTTTTCCTGTCTATCACCCAAGTATCCATTGGAGATTTGGCCTTTTCATCCTTTCAGACCTCCAAAAGGTCCGAAATGCCGACAAGTCTGAATCACCAAAAATGTTGGATTTCAGACTTTCAGAGTTCGGCCCTTTCAGTCTTTCAGCATCCGTAGAAACTTTTGGGCTTTCGCATGTTGAAAGACCGACAAAGTTTTCTCATCAACAATTACCTTTTTCACACTTTCAGCCTTTTCAGACTCCAAACCAGTTTTCAGTGCTTGAAAGGGCCAAAAATGCGAAAAGGGCATTCCTGGTTTCTTAAAGAGGTGTTTACCTCTATTTCTTAGATTAGTCAATTTTATTTTATTTTTCTCTTTAATAAGACACTTATACTTGCATTCACCTCACAGGGATGCCTGAACAAAAGACAACATCTCCGATGAAATACCAATACAAGGGGAATCCCCCAGCTTCAAAGGTCGGGAAAAAACACATGGAAATCTTTGACACTAACATTGGGAATGTAGACTGGGATTAGTTCCTGGTGCAATCCTCCCAGCCAGCAGGGAGATATGAGGACTACACCGCCCTAGTCCTATCTGGCCTGGTAAATGCAGTAGCCCACCCTATAGCTGTCTCATCATCAGATCTGATTATAACCTTGGCCAATCATTACAACTCAGATGAGAGATTAGTTTGAAACACAGAGGGACAGGTAGTACTCGATATAAGGCCAGACATCATAGAGGAGGTTTTCCACCTCCATAAGGGCATAGACGAGTTCTATAACTTCTACATTGGAAAAGGGCTCTAGTGGTTCAACAAAAAAGAAAATGAAGCCTATGAAAATGTAAACAATGACTACCTCAAGCAACCTCTCCCAAAGAACAGGTTGGATAAGATAGACCTCCGACGAGGATACTTAAAGGATGATATCTAAGCGGTTGCAAAATTGATAAGCCAAGTTTATGGACTACCTTAGTCCATCCAACTTGAACCCTGGATGATCTTACTAATAAAAAGGATCAGAGGTCGTAAAGCAAGGTTCGATCATAAGTGATAGATTGGATGAGCAGTTGGCTATGGTAAATCATAACCCCAAGTTCTACATGAGCACATATATAGTATATATGTTGGCGACACGGGAAGACTACCCCGGTATTACCAAGAGGGGAAGCATAAATGACCCAAATGCTTAGCCCTACATTGTGTACCCTCAGTTAATGAAGAGAGAAAATATGCCATAAGATTTCCCTGATTATAGGATAGTCAACGATGCCTTCATATTTGCAGTCATCCGATCCATTGAGGGTGATTTTGCAAAAAAGATGTCAGAAGAGGAAACTGCCAAAGTAAGGGCCATCGGGGCCTATTATATACAATTTAAAACATTTACTTACATCTAGGTAGTAGGATTGACCTTAAAACTAAAGAAGCTACCCAGGTATCTGTCCAACTAGATAATCATTTTGGAGATGGCCAGGCAGCTTGCAGATGCTTACGAGCATATAAAGCATAAGAAGAAGCATTGTTGGGATTTTCCTATCTCACTGGGCCCATATACCCTGCAAGATATGAAGGTCTATAAATCATTTGCCTCCAAGTAGGATGACTGCCCTTTGCATCTTTACAAGACAGTGCGGGCTCGCTTCGACCCCATAGGCACATATAGCCATATTATTGGCAAGTTTTACATTCATGAACCAAGCTTAGAAGATCACTGGATGAACTGTATAGCTGACCATGAGGTCAAAATCTGGGATTATTGTAGAATTTCTCTTGCCTTGGAAAAGGAAGTCTTGAAGACTCCAATTCCCCCAAAGGTTTGGGAGTATGATTCAAACGAGCTCCTAGAAGCCATTTATACAGACAACAAGATATACGATAGGCCTATCATGAACGCGTAGATTGGTAAGGATGAAAATGATGTTATTGACTTCCGAGCAAGGCACGTGATGAGAACAACAAAGAAATGGATTAAGAGGCCCTACAAAATGAGCCTGATACCTGTTAAAACATTGATGGAGCCACCCAAGAAAGTAGATAAGTAGCAAGGGGATAAATCTACCATCCCCAAGTATAAAAAGGTACCGCCTCAGAAGCCAAGGACAGTATATGGTCATGAAAAACCAGTGAAATATGGTTCCAATCCAAGGCATAAAAAGACAAGGATGATAGGGTAGATAGATCCTCCTGTTGAGGTATCACAGGCTCCATCAAGTGAAGGTCCATCCACCTCTGGCCAATCTCCTAAGACCACTAAAAGGGGGAAGAAAATGTATAAGGGGAAAATAACTTCTGTCTCTCCACGACTAGAAATCATGCAAGAGGATCCAGAAGGAGAAGAAAAGGAAGAAGAGGAACAACTATTCAGGAGGACTAGGTCACAAAGGAGGAATAAGAAGGAGA
This sequence comes from Thuja plicata, assembly GCA_018584345.1. Classification (NCBI taxonomy): domain Eukaryota; kingdom Viridiplantae; phylum Streptophyta; class Pinopsida; order Cupressales; family Cupressaceae; genus Thuja; species Thuja plicata. Next base: position 573,022 of record MU223639.1, read on the forward strand.
CTACGAGGAAACATCAGGAGGACCCAAAAGAACAGGATAATCCTTGGATGCCTTAGGGTCAGATGAGTTTCAAATATCTAACTTTAAAGGTCTAGAGGGATTTTCAAATCAAGGGCAAGATACGCTAGGGCATGATACAGGAGCCCCATCCCTCTTTCAACCCCAAGTGACCCTCACTCCACCTCTGACCCAGTTCACCTATCCCTCAGTGAACGTGTCCAATACGGAGATAAGCTCCAGTTCAGCCCAAGGGCTTGAGATCCAAGATACAAGGGTAGCACAGAACATAGCAACATATAAGGTGATAGAAGAGAGTTTGATTTCTAATCCACCACCTCACAACCCTAATCCACCAACTTCTCACCCGCCTCCAATTCCTACTCCACCACCATTGTTCCCAACTCTAATAGTAATTCCACCCCCTTCTACTTCTACCTCCCCATCTCCTGTCCTAATCCCAACTCTAACACCTACTCCACCACCATCATTCCCTTTTCCTTTCTCCACCCCAACTCCCAGAAGGGTAGTAAGTACGGAAGAGGTATCACCCTCCAAGACCACACTGGAGGCCATGAATGGTCTTAATTCATAAATTTTGATCAATTCATCAGAGGATGAAGGAAAAGACAAAGAAGAGGAAGGTAGACCAATGAAAGAAGATAAGACAAAAGATGAAAAAGGAGAAGAAGGAATACAAGGGGAAGGGATGGATGAAGGAGGGGATGAACAAGAAAAGGTATAAGAGAAAGAGGTGGAGGAAGGAGTAACCTCAGGATCTCAAAACTTAGTGCCTATCCTCCATGTTGCCCCATACGAGCTAGTAACTGCATCTGGTAAACATACTTGGTTTACCAAAGAATTCCAGCTTAAGTGAAGGACTTATACAGATGGGGTAGAAGGGGAAGAAACGAGTATGGCATCGATAGGGAAAGCCTTCCAACAAACAGAAATCAGTGTACCCGCAAGGATAGTATCTTATGTCACTCAAGACACTAGAGGTCACTGGAAGGCATAGATAGAAATCTCTCCCATGATCACTTCTCAAACATCAGCCACGTCGGAAGACTACACATTCAAGGAGGTGGACTTGGGTGAACCTACTAGAGAAGGGAGCAAGACACTGGAAGCCTTAGGGATTAAGTACGCTCTAGGGTTCATGAGTAAAGATGAAGAAACCATAAAATCATTGACATAAAAAAATGAGGCCTTGAAAAGGTACATTCACAAGGTGGTAGGTCCCATTGACCCAAACTTCCAGGAGGCTTAATTACAGGCCATGCTAGACAAAAGGGCTACACCAAATTTGTCGGTAGGATTAACCCCTACCTTCATCCAAGCAAGTATAGATTGGAGGAATGACTTCAAGAAATTTGGAGAGAAAGCCATCAGGTTGGTATTCAGGCCATACAGAAATATCTTGGTTGAGGCTAATCTGTTGATTGATCTCATGGAGAATGAGGGTGGTCTTGATTCTGAAATAAGTAAATGGCAAGCTGCCTTTCAAGACTTGGAAGTGATCCAGAAACAATGTTTCCATATTCTAGTCAAGATATATGAGGGGGAGGAACTAGACAACTTCACGGCATGGATCAAGAAAATATCCAAGACAATCAAGGTCTACAAGAGATATTTGGCCTCCATAGCAGGAAAGCACGAGGAAGTCATAAAATGGATAAAAGAGATGGATGTCTTTTTTATAGGGATTGGCCTCAACTTATATAGGGACCAAGATAAACTTACCCTATGATCGTCAAAGGAAGTGATTCAGCAATTCAGGGATATTCTAGCAGGTGTTAGCATCAAGGAAGCCTTACACCAGATGCTCTATTTGAAAGAAGAAATGGAGAGGATGTCTGAACACGAAGAAGAGATCAATTTATTCACTTTTGATTGGATTATCTTCAGAGAGAAGCAAGAACAAAGGGTCACCAAGGTGAAGAGGAAAGAGATCAACTATGAAGAGGTCCAAGAGATAGTGCATAGGCTCAGAGCAGCCCATCCAGAGGCCTTTCCTGACTAAAACCACAAATTCCACTCAGTAGGTTGGCAGGACAATTTTCACACTTAGTCATTTTCTCCCAAGGCAAGTTCGGCCCTTCGGCCTTTCATCCCTCCAGTTTTTTGGCCTTTCGGCCTTCCAGCTCTTTCGGCCTTCCAAGTTCTTTGGCCTTTTCAACCTCCCAAATATTTCATCCTTTCGGCCTCCGACAAGTTCGAACTTCAGACTCCACCAAATTTTGTTTTTAAACGCTTAAAAGTTTTGGGGCACTAAAAGTTTCAGGGTAGAGGTCAGGGTCTGAAAATCTGGGTGTTTCGAGCGAGATCACATATTTGCACACCGATTGAACTCCAGATCAGATTGATGGTCAAATTGAGTTCATTTTAGAGGGACAAAGGCTCCCCTGTCAATATCCATTGCTAGAAGAGCCTCCAGATGAAGATTCCAAGAAAGACTCCAAGAATCAAGAAGAAGACTCCAAGTTCTCGGAAGAAAACCACCTTCTTTTCTCTTTCTCTTCTTGGCAAGTTTGACCTTCCTTGCATGGGAAAACTAATTGTAAATGGATTCAAGAATCCATGCAAGTTATCTAGTATCAGTTAATAGTATTTTCCTTTTAGTAAAGTTTTAGTTTTAACTTATATTCTTTAATTTAGACTCTCTGATGCCCTAATTTCGGGAATCCAGAGTAGTAGATCAGAAACTCTATATATTATAATCACAAATCAATGTAAAGGGTCAGATTCTTAATGCAATAAAGATTTACATTTGGTGCTTCATTCGTGGTGTGTGAATTTCTGCTACCTATGAGAAATTATTGAATGTATGCTTGCATTATTCATTATTTTCAGAGAGCCTCTTGTTTATTGTGCTTTGAATTTGTGTTTATTTAGTTGGAGTTTGATGTTGTTTGCTTACCTTTCTATGATGAATGCATGGAAGAGATCATCTTTGGGCTTAACAATAAATCTGTCTCGTAGGTGCGCACATCTTGGTGGCTCATGATTTGAGAGATTTTGAATTTCTTGCACGAGTGAATGTACCTCCTCTCTGAATGCTTGCATCTGTGGGGTAGTGAATTGTGACTTTGTTTTATTTGTGCTTTGTGGGTTTGATCCAAATATCCCCATCATCCAATTTGAAAGGAAGGGTTTACAATGGTTTATGTCTGTAGGTTTTCAATTTTCAGTAATTTTTTTTATTTCTCATTACTCTACTCTCTACTACATGTTGTCTTCAATTCTGAAAATCAACATCTTGGAAAATAAAAAATTGCATTTTAGTTACAACACACGTATATGTTAAAATGGAAAACACCAAAAATAACTAAAGTGTTTTGCAGCTTGATGTCTTGAATGTACCAGCAAAGGCATCCTCATGAACATTCACATTTATATTCAACTTAGTAACCAAGCAGGTTGTGACCCAACCTCGGAGAACCTTGGGAATAACTTCGTTGTTCTTTCAAGAGAGGAAATCGAATCTCGAGATCCTAGCAAGTTGGCTTGTGTCAAAACAATGCTTACCATTATATATGAGAGATATTTTCTTTTGAAAAGATGTGATAGAGGAAGGATGAGAAGGCAATTGAAAGACAAAGAAGTGTGGAAGCTGTGAAGCTTGATTGGCTGATGGATGTAGAGCAGAGTTTGTGATTAGAGTATTTCATTGGAACTGACCAAGCAAAGATAGTTGCTATCAGATAGTTCATTGGATTGTATATTTTCTATATACACTTGTTCGGATTGTTAATCCTTGAGGGTGGCTTTAAATTTCTTTGGGAAGTATGCCTAGGCAGTGAGCCCACTGTTACTCTTGACTCCTAACAGGGTATGTCCTTTTAACAGGGGATATGTACTATAATGTTGTAATAAGCTCCTAACATGGCTAGATGTTTTAACAAGGATACTATACTCTGATTAGTACATCATTTGTGGGTGCTAGTTCCCACCAGGGTTTTACCTTTAACAGGGTTTCCTCGACAACAAAGGATTGTGTTATTGTGTTGGCATCTACTGTGTTATCATTTACACTATGGATTTGGTTTATAAAGTTTAAAGTTTAATAATCTATATCACAACTAATTCACACCCCCCTCTCATATGTGCTTGTGGATTGTTATTCCTAAAAATTGGTATACGAGCTACTAGTCCTTAGAGAGAAAGCTTAACAAGTTGAGGTGATCCTAAAGATGACTTACTATAGGAAGGATAGTCTGAAATTTGATCTTGAAAACTTTGACATTTGTAAGAACAAGATGAGAACACATTTTCTATGTTTGGGAATCGACTACTGAATGATCACAAAAAGAAAGGAAAAGATAGCGATTGAGGATGAATTGGAGAAAGCTACAAAATATGATAAGAAGCTATTTTCATGTAATATGATCGCAGGGGAATCATTGATCAACGCACTTTCTGAAGGTGAATTCAAAGAAGTAAAAGACCTGGATGAGATTTGGACAAGATTGGAAGCACTGTATATAGGAGATAATTTTACTAAATAGACAAAGCTAAAAAACTGGAAGACAAAGATGGAATCATTGAAGATGAGAGATGATAAGAACATTAGGACATATGCACAGAGAATTATTGAAGTGGTTAATAGTATCAGAAACTCTTGAGGTACTTATAGTGAGGAAGAAGTGATTGCGAAGATACTTAGATCTCTGACACCTATATAAAAAATAAAGTACAAGCTATAGAAGAGATTATACCCTTGACACCAAACTTCACTAGAGAGATGTTGATTGGAAAACTAACTAATTTTGAGGCCGCAGAACTGGGAGATTCTTTACCTAAAGTAGAGTCAACATTCAAGGTGATTGTCCATAGAAACAAAAATACCTTATCTGGAATTGCGAGCACCAGAAATAATGACTTGAGAGAAGAACTTGGAGACTATAATGATGAATGGGAATAGATACATGAGGAAGAAAGAAAGCTAGATGAAGTGGTAGCCCTGATTGCTAGAAGAGAAAGAGATGTAAGGGTAAATTTGAAGGAAAGTTACCTTTGAAATGTTTTTCATGTAACAAGATTGGTCATTTTGCATCTCGATGGCCTACAAGAGTTCCAAAACATAAACCTAAGTTTTACAAATCAAAGTATTCAAAAGACAAGGAATGTTATTATGGTAGTGAAGGTGTATCTAATGATGATGTTGATTATGATGAAATTGGATTTATTTCTATTAAGGATGATGAACCTATACATTAAGAGAAAGCCTTAGTATCTCGTGTTGAAAAGAAATCTGAATGGGTTATAAATAGTGGTTGTTCACATCATATGACTGGAGATAAAAGCAATTTTGTTAGTTTGAAAAGATGTGATGGTGGTGTTGTTATATTTTGTGACAATAATCCTAAGCTTATCATTGGAGTTGGATCTATTTATCTGGATGGAAAGACTAATACTGACAATGTCCTGCTTGTTGACGGAATTAAGCATAATTTGTTGAGTGTTGGATAGCTAGTGGATAGATGTTATCAAATGAAATTAATTGATGGGAAATGTTCTATCAAAAGTAAATCAGGAGACTTGATCGCATCTGATACTAAATCTAGAGGTAATGTATTTGAATTGAATACATCTAAAGCTTCTTGTTTTATTGCGAAGGTTGATAACAGTTGGTTATGGCATAAAAGATTTTGTCATGTTAACTTTGATAACATTGTGAAGACAAGTATGAAAAATGTTGTAAGAGATCTACCTAAGATTGTGAAACCATCTAACACTATGTGTAGAGAGTGTGTTATGGGGAAGCAGACTAGAAGAAGTTTTAAAAGCAAATCTTATTCAACAAAAGGCAAGTTGGCTCTGGTACATACAGATCTGTGTGGTCCTACAAGAACAAGATCTTATTATGGTGAAAGGTACTTTATACTTTTTGTTGATGACTTTTCTAGAATGATGTGGGTTACATATTTGAGAGAGAAATCAGAGGCATTTGACAAATTCAAGTTATTCATAGCAAAAGTTGAGAATGAATCTAGTTTGAAGATAAAATGTTTGAGATCAGATAGAGGTGGTGAGTTTACATCAGAATTATTCAATACCTACTATGAAGAGCATGGAATATTTAGAAAGACATATGCACTTAGGACACCACAATAGAATGGGATAGAAAAGTGAAGAAATAGAACAATATTATATTCTTCTAGAACTATGTTGCTGGAAGGAAACGTATCACATGTTCATTGGAGAGAGGCTGTTGGTACTGCTGTGTACACCTTGAACAAAATTTAGATTAGAGAAGGTACAAGTAAAACTCCTTATGAATTATGGTTTGATCATACTCCTACAGTAAAATATTTTAGAATATTTGGAAGTAATTGCTATATCAAAAGAGATGATGAGATAGGAAAGTTTGATGTTAGAAGCGATGAAGGTATCTTCCTTGATTATTCTACTGAGAGCAAAGCATATAAATGTTTCAATCTGAGATTGAGGAAGTTGATTGAAAGCGCTAATGTGAGAATAGATAAAAAATTTCAGATTCAGGAAAGAAAGTATGACTGTGGACAGATTGTAGAGATAAAAGAGGTTCCCGCTAAACCTGAAGAACCTTTGATGGTTAATGATGAGATTGAAGATGAATCAATTGAGCTTACTGAGACTCCTAAGACTCTGAGGTATGTTAAGAATAACCATCCTGAAGATCAAATCATGGGTAATGCAAGTAAAGGAATGATGACTAGATCTAAAGTAAGAGATGCAATTTGTTTGATTTCTCAAGTTGAACCAAAAACTATTGATGAAGCATGTAGAGATGAATCTAGGACTAAAGCTATGCAAGAAGAACATGAACAAATAAAGAAAAACAATACTTGGGAATCGGTTCCAAGACTTAAGAACAAAAATGTGATAGGAACTAAATGGGGTTTCAAAAACAAAATGGATGAGGAAGGAACAATGGTAAGAAATAAAGCTAGAGTGGTTTGTAAAGGCTACTTGCAGCAAGAAGGCATAGACTTTGAAGAAAAATTTGCTCCTATTGCTAGGTTGGAAGCTGCAAGATTATTTATTGCTTATGTTGCACATAAAGGCTTTAAAGTATATTAGTTGGATGTGAAATCAACATTCTTGAATGGAGATTTCGAAGAAGAAGTATACATAGAGCAACTTGATGGATTTCCTTTGACAGAAGATGAAGACATGGTTTGTAAGTTGAAGAAAGCATTGTATGGATTGAAACAAGCACCAAGAGCATGGTATGAAAAATTAGACAAGTATCTACTTTGTCTTGGTTTCAAAAAAGGTAATGCAGATAGTAATTTATATTTAAGAACTGATGAAGATGGAATCTTAATCAGAGAAGTTTTTGTTGATGATATCATTTTTGGAGGCAATGATAAAATGAGTAAGAATTTCTCTAAAGAAAAGGAAAATGATTTTGAAATGTCAATGATTGGTGAGATGAAATTTTTTCTTGGTTTGCAAATTAATCAGAGTAAGAATGGTATTTTTATATCTCAGACCAAGTATCTTAAGGAAATGTTGAAAAAGTTGGGAATGGAATATTGTAAACTTGTTGGGACACCCATCATGACTGGATGCAAATTGACTAGTAATGATGAGACTCAAAGTATGTTTCAGACAAAGTACAAATCGATGATTGGTGGTCTACAATATCTAACACACACCAGACTAGATATTTCCAATGTAGTTGGAATTGTGGCAAGATATCAAGCATATCCTAAAGAGACACACCTTGCTATTGTGAAAAGAATTTTCAGATACTTGAAAGGAACAATAGAATATAGATTATGGTATAAAAAATCAGATGATTTTATTTTACAGGCTTACACTGATGCTGATTGGGCAGGTAATGTGGATGATAGAAAGAGTACAAGTGGTGTGTTGGAGCATTTTTCCTTGGGAAAAGGTTGGTTTCTTGGTTGAGCAAGAAGCAGGACTGTATTGCTCAGTCTACTACTAAATCAGAGTATTTTGTTGCTGCTATAAATTGTACACAAGTTGTTTGTATGAAAAAAATGCTAAAGAATATTGCAATACTTTTTGAAGAGCCAGTGGTTATCCATTGTGATAACACTAGCACAGTGAATATGTCAAAGAATCTTGTAATGCATTCAAAGACTAAACATATTTCTATTAAGTATCATTTCTTGAGGGACAAGGTTACAAAGAAAGAGATTAGACTGGAGTATATTAGCACAAAGAAACAAATAGCGGATATATTTACAAAACCTTTGCCAAAAGATGATTTTGAATATCTTAGAATGCTTGGGGTGAGAGCCCCTCCCAGTGGTAATTAATTGATGCAGGAATGCATCAGTCTAGTGGCTTTCAGAGCTATATCATTTTTTGGACTTGATGTATGGATCTACTCCTCAGGGGGAGTGATCACAGGAACACTATGGAGCACATTTGGTTGATTTTGCACCTGGTTGTTAGACATGAAGATTTTAAAAAGCTACACCTTACATAAGATTACAGAAGATTTATGGCACCCTTTTCCATTGTTGCCAAAGGGGAAAGATTCTATGTGAAAATCCCTACAATTTTAGGGAGATTTGTGTTGAGGATATTGAGAATATTGTATTAAGAGAGAGTAATTTTTGGGTTGATGAATTTTACCATATGTTTCCATCAATGCCAAAGGGGGAGATTGTTGGATGATATCAAATTTGGGTACTACTAATGCTATTGATATTCATGTTTTGTCACTGATGTCAACATATGTTTCTGTGGAGTGAACAGACTGGTTATTATTATTGTATGATGACTGACATAAGTGTGCAGAAACTATATAGATGAATCAGAACGATCAAATATAAGGATATGAAGAAGGATGTGTGAGGACCTTATTCCTAATGTCGCTTGGCTTAATAGTGCATATTGAAGATGTTACAATTTTTTTAGTGAAGACTGGTTTCTGGACTGTGACAATGATGCTTGACAAAGAAGGTCTCTTTATTTTGGGTATATCTTACATGTGAAGATGTTTCAGAGTATGCGAGCTTAAAGGATGACAGAAGACAGATTGAGGAATATTCATTGTTGATCGATAGTCATGAGATGGTTTGTGATGCCAGTTGTGGCATGTATTATGGAGGAGACCTCTTTGGTGGCCAAATTCAGAGATGTAGCATGTATTATGGATTGTGAGCGTGGATTGCAGATCTTGGAGTATATTTGATGTATTGTAATTGATGTTTACTTGTTGTAGGTACCTTATGTATCTTATCAAGGGGTTAAATAATTATTTGTATATTGGGAAAGCTTAATTGGCCGACCTAATCAATTATTGTAATAGGGTATATCATGTGAAAGATCTTTTCTTTTGAAAATATGTGATAGAGGAAGGATGATAAGGTAATTGAAAGACATAGAAGTGTGGAAGCTGCGAAGCTTGATTAGCTGTTGGATGTAGAGCAAATTTTGTGATTAGAGTACTTCATCGAAATTGACCAAACAAAGACAGTTGCTATCATACAGTTCACTGGATTGTATATTTTCTATATATACTTGTTTGGATTATTTATCCTTGAGGGTGGCTTTAACCTTCTTTGGGTAGTGTGCCTAGGAAGTGAGCCCACTGTTACTCTTGACACCTAACAGGGTCTGTCCTTTAACATGGACTATGTATTGTAATGTTGTAATAAGCTCCTAACAGGGCTAATTATTTTAACAAGGATACTATACTCTCAGTACATCATTTGTGGGTGCTAATTCCCACCGTGGTTTTACCTTTAACAGGGTTTACTCAACAACAAAGGATTGTGTTATTGTGTTGGAATTTACTGTGTTATCATTTGCATTGTGGATTTAGTTTATAAATTTTGAATTTTAATAATCTATATCACAATTGATTCACCCCCCTCTCAGTTGTGCTTGTGGATTGTTATTCCTAACAATAATCATTGACGCAGATGATGGATCATTTATGTAAGTTGTCTTCAATAACCAGGTTATTGAATTGTTGAGGAATAAGGCAAGGGTGCATGTGCACACCATCAAAGAGGTGTAGGCGATAGATGACACTCACAGACTGTTGTTGCTTTATCAATTCTATACCTGATACTTGTAGGATAGAATATGAAAATGACATGCCCTCAAGGATGTCGGCAATACCATTCGTAGTTAATGTTGTCATTATGTGCAAATCAAGTAAGTACCAAATATGTGCCTGCCAGTAAAGTGGAAAACTTAAATGTTACTTGTATATAGATAAGATTGACATGAATAGTTTGAACTAAATGTCAAATAATATATAAATATGTAGAAAAATAAATAAATATTGTACATGTTAAATGAACATTAAATTTGAAGTTGTGGGTACGGTCATACAATATGTCTGTAACTGGTTGTAGCAAACAATGTATGATGTAATTTTCTCTTTTTTTTTTGAATCGAGAAATTTTGTAAAATATCAACAAATTATGAAGGCATTATTTTAGATAATTTTCTATTATATTCAATTCTTGTTACAAGATGTGTTGTTTATTGTCGTAATATTATGAATACGATATAATTAATTTTTTAGTTAAATTACATTATGCATTTTAGGTGTAATGTAAGCCCATATTACAACACAACAAAATTGTTTCCTATTTTATTTTTCACTTCAAAATGTGTTTCTATTTACATCATAATTTACAACGATATACTCTATTCAAAGTTTCTATCACTTCCAGTTATGGGCTCTTCTTGGCCCTCTAGGTTTGAGAATGGTAATAGTCTGTATCCTGGAGTGGGTTTGTCGTGTTCTATTGGCTTTCTTATCTCAACTTCTCCTGCACTTTGTTGTGAAGCAATGGTTGTGGGATTTGGTTTAAGGTGAGATAATATGGAATCCCTAACTACTTCTCTGCTTGAAGTAGCCCACTTTTTTCTTTGGTTTATAATACGTTATAATGTATCTCCCAAAATTTCATTTTCACCTGGCATTTCACACTCTGAATAATTATACTTTTACAAAATGAATTTTCCAAGTTTAATGTATGCTGGGTCTCAAAGTCTTTTCCTTTTTGTTTTGTATATTCATATCCTGTGAAAATCATGTAATCTTATGGATCACTTTACAAACTAAATTAATAGATATAAGAGTACACTATCATCATGTGTCATGATTATGGTTAGGAGATAGAGTTACCATTTAGTTGAACAAACATTACTATGGCTTACCTACTGGTACACTACATATTTGATTATGTTTCTATTTGAAGACAACAATCAACATTGTAACCTGCCTGACAAAATGAGAACTAAGTTATGGCGAGGAGGGTAAAAGTGTATCATTAGGGGGATGACTAAAAGAATGCTGAAAAATAGAGCGGAAATGAAACTGTTACAGATAACAATAATTTTAATATTACCTTTAGAGATTGAAATGCACAGAATAAAGCATACAAAGTAGAAGGAACAAATGAATAAGACAATGTTAATTACAAATTTTCTTACTCGGTTTCAAACAAAGAGACAAAACATGATAATGGAGATGTTAAGCTTATTAGTTTAGTTTATGACCCAATATGTCTAAAACCAATGGATATTCAATGACCATTATGACAGAGTAATAAAATGAAAGGTGATAGTTTTGCAGTCAAATCATTTTCAATTATGTACTATACACTTATGGTTTGTTTGTATGGATTCAAATTAAAATAAACGAACCAAAATTATAAATTCTCTAAAATAAGTAACAAAATCTATATTGATGTAAAATTTTAAAATGTAATGACATTTATCCTTCATACTAAATATTTTATCCTTCATTATTCAAACCATGTTTGGCCAGTTTGACAATATCATTCTGAGTTGGTAAAATGGATTTTAAATATGCACATTAATGTTAAAATTTAGTCACAAGATTAAAATAGTTTAGGAAAATACCTTATAATAGAACTCAAAATCTTCAGATAGGGAGATTTTCTATAGTAAATTCCCTCAAATACTCTTCTTGCAAACCAACTATTCCCTCACTGGAAGCTTGACAAACTGTTATAAATTATTCACCTCATAAGTTTTGGAAACAAATACGACCATTAAAATTGTGGAAGAGGACAACAGAAACATTAAGAGCAGTCATAATATTAAAGTGGTCTACAAAAGAAACCTACAATTTGACCTCAAAATCTTCAGACCGTGGAGCATGAGAAAAACAGAAGTGCTTAAATACTCTTTTGAAATAGTCTTAATGAATAATATAATAAGATGCTACATGTAGCATGAAATAACTATTAAGACATTGAAGGTACCATATTAACTAGTAAATTATCCACCTTATAAGCTGCAAAAAAAATGACATTGTTAAAATTTCCAATGACGACGATGGTGATTACAATACATAATAGAAAGGGGCTAATTATTAGCCAAGTGTTGTCTAGTCATATAAGTTGTACAATAAACTGTAACCGCCTTAATAAAGTATCTTAGAATTATTGTGAAAACCATGCACACTCTAGTAAGGCTTTGACATTACTATATGCAGTATTACATGTGAAGAGGCATTGCCTGAAATTTATGTTGCAATAGATCTTTACACTATAAAAGTATACATAGTACATAACAAAACCAATTCAAAGTAGTCTACACAAACATAGAACTTTGGAATGGAACTTGTGATAATTTTTTTAGTAATTAATGTTAGGAATAAAAGTCCACAAGATAACTGAGAGGGGGGATGAATAAGTTGTAATCTAGATTATTAAACTTTATACTTTATAAACCAAATATGCAAATGTAAATGATAACACAATAATAGACAACACCATAACACAATATTTGTTGTCGAGGAAACCCTGTAAAAGGTAAAACCCGGGTGGGAATTAACACCCACAAATAAAGTACTAAGAGTATAGTATCCCTGTTAAAATATATTAGCCTTGTTAGGAGCTTGTTACAACATTTGAGTACACAATCCCTATTAGGAGACAAACCCTGTTAGGAGTCAAAGAAAATAGTAGGCTCACTGCCAAGGCACACTGCCCAAAGAAGGTTAAAGCCACCCTCAAGGATTTACAATCTGAATCAAGTGTATAAAGCAAATACACATTCCAGCAAACTGTCTGATAGCAACTGTCTTTGCTTGGTCAGTTCCAATGATGTATCAATTGTGCTTTTCATCCAGCAGACAACAAGCTTCACAACTTCCACACTTCTCTTTCTTTTCTCTTTCACACTTCTTCTCAAGAATTTATCTTTCATATATACCCTCTTACAGTAATTCATTAGGTCGTCCAGTTAAGCTTTCCTAATACATAATTAACTAGGTTGGCCAATTAAGACTTTCCATCATACAAATAATTACATATCCCCTTGCTAAGATACACACGGTATCTATAACAAGTATACAACATTTACAATTCATTACATGTACTTTCAGATCCACAATTCATGCTCTCAATTAATTTTACATGCTACATGTCTGAAGTCGGCCAGGAAATAGGTCTTCTCCAGAATACAAGCCACAACTGACATCATCAGTAACCAATCAAAAATCAAACTCAACCCATTACTCTATCATATGTCGCCTATCCATGAGTAAGCTCGCAAGTTCTGAAATATCTTTGCCAGAAAGATATACACAAAACACAGAGACCTGCTATGTCGAGAATCATAGTTATAGTCCAGAAAACCAGTCTTCACTAAATCAACTGTAACATCCACAGTAGGTAATATAAAGTCAAGTGACCTTAGGGATAAGGTCAACACACATCCTTCTGCGTAAGTCCAACTTTGATCATTCTAAATCATCCGTACAGTGTCCGTACACTCCATCCAGTTAAGTAGCCAGTCTGTCTTCTTCATAGAAATATATGTTGACATTAGTGACAGAACATGAATATCAACAACATGATCAGTAACCCAAACTGGTATCATCCAACAATCTCCCCCTTTGGCATTGATGGCAACATATGGGAAAATCCATATGTATCAACCCAAAAGTGCTCACTCTTAATACAATCTTCTCAATATCCTCAACACAAATCTCCCCAAAATAGTAGGGATTTTCACATAGATTTCTTCCCCCTTTGGCAGCAATGGCAAAGGGTGCCATACTTCATTTGTAGTCTCCTGTAAGATGTAGCTTTTTCAAATCTTCATGTCCAATCAGCTAGGTGCGAGATCACCCAAATGTATTCATAGTATTCTCTTGCGATCACTCCCCCTAAGGAGTAGATCCATACATCAAGTCCAGAGAATGATATAGCTCCGAGATCCACTAGACTGATGCACATCTACATCATTTAGTTTTCACTAGGAGGGGCCATCACCCCAAGCATGCCTCTGAGACATTCAAAAGAATCTTTTGACAAAGGTTTAGTAAATATATCTGCTATATGTTCCTTTGTGCTAATATACTCCAGTCTAATCTCTCTATTTGCTACCTTCTCCCTTAAGAAATGATACTTGATGGAAATATGTTTAGTCTTTGAATGCATTACATGATTCTTTGACATATTTACTGTGCTAGTGTTATCACAATGGATAACCACTGGTTCTTTGAAAATTATTTCGACGTCCTTCAACATTTGTATCATCCAAACAACTTGTGTATAGTTTATTGCAACAACAACATACTCTGACTAAGCAGTAGATTGAGCAATACAGTTCTGCTTCTTGCTCAACCAAGAAACCAACCTCTTTCCAAGGAAAAATGCACCACCACTAGTGTTCTTCTTGTCATCTACATTACCTGCCCAATCAACATCAGTAAAAGCCTGCAATGTAAAATCATCAGATTTTTCATACCATAATCCATACTCTACTATTCCTTTCAAATATCTGAAAATTCTTTTCACAGCACCAAAATGTGTCTCTTTAGGATCTGCCTGATATCTAGCCTCAATTCCAACTGCATTGGTAATATCTGGTCTAGTGTGTGTCAAATATTGTAGACCTCCAATCATTGATCTATACTTAGTCTGCCCAACACTTTGAGTCTCATCATTTTTAGTTAGTTTGTTCCCTGTCACCATGGGTGTTCCAACAGGTTTACAATCTTCCATTCCAAATTTATTCAACATTTCCTTAAGATACTTGGTCTGAGATATAAATATGTCATTCTTACTCTGATTAATTTTCAAACCAAGAAATTTTTTTGTCTCACCAATCATTAACATTTCAAACTCATTCTCCATTTCTTTAGCAAACTTCTTACTCATTTTATCATTTCCTCCAAAAATAATATCATCAACAAAAACTTCTATAATTAAAATTCCATCTTCATCGGTTCTTAAATACAAATTACTATCTGCATTACATTTTCTGAAACCAAGACAAAGTAGGTGTTTATCCATTCTTGCATACCATGCCCTCGGTGCTTGTTTCAGTCCATACAGTGCCTTCTTCAGTCTACAAACCATGTTATCATCATCTGTCAAAGGAAAACCATCAGGTTGCTCAATGTATACTTCTTCTAGATCACCATTCAAGAATGTTGATTTCACATCCATCTGGTACACTTTGAAGTCTTTATGTGCAACATAAGCAAGGAATAGTCTCATAGCTTCCAATCTAGCAACAAGTGCAAATATTTCTTCATAGTCTATGCCTTCTTGTTGTGAGTAGCCTTTACATACTTGTCTAGCCTTATTTCTTACCACTGTGCCTTCCTCATCCATTTTGTTTATGAAAACCCACTTAGTGCCAATCACATTCTTGTGTCTTAGGTCGTGGAACCAACTCCCAAGTAATGTTCTTCTTTATATGTTCTAGTTCTTCTTACATGGCTTTAGTCCAAGATTCATCTTTACATGCTTCATCAGTAGTCTTTGGTTCAACTTGAGAAATCAAACATATCTCATCTCTAACTTTAGATCTAGTCATCATGCCTTTGCTTGCATCACCAATAATTTGGTCTTTAGGGTGGTTTTTCTTTACATACCTTGGTGTCTTTAATGTCTCAGTAGCTTTGGCCTGTTCTTCTTCTTCAATCTCATTCTCGATCATCAAGGGTCCTTTAGGTTCAACAAAAACTTCTCTTGATTCTGTTATCTGACCATAATCATACATTCTTTCTTGAATTTGAAATTTCTCATCTATCCTCACATTGGTTCTTTCAATTAGTTTCCTCAGTCTCAAATTGAAACATTTATATGCTTTACTCTTAGTGGAATAACCAAGAAAGGTTCCTTCATCACTTCTAGCATCAAACTTTCCTATTTCATCATCTCTTTTGATATAACATTTACTACCAAATATTCTAAAATATTTCATAATAGGTGCATGATCAAACCATAATTCATAAGGAGTTTTATTTGTACCTTCTCTGATCTAAATTATGTTTAATGTGTATACAATAGTGCCAACTGCTTCTCTCCAATGAACATGTGATACATTTCCTTCGAGCAACATAGTCCTTGCAACATCTAATATGGTTCTGTTTCTTCGCTCTGCTATCCCATTCTGTTGTGGAGTTCTAGGAGCTGAAGTCTGTTTATGTATTCCATTTTCTTCACATTATGTGTTAAACAATTCTGATGTAAACTCTCCTCCTCTGTCTGATTTCAAACATTTCATCTTTAAACCAGATTCATTCTCAACTTTTGCTTTAAACAACTTGAACTTTTCAAATGCTTCAAATTTCTCTCTCAAATATGTAACCCACATCATTCTAGAAAAGTCATCAACAAAAAGTATAAAATACCTTTCACCAAAGTATGATTTTGTTCTTGTAGGACCACATAGATCTATATGCACCAGATCCAACTTCCCTTTTGCTGAATAAGCTTTGCTCTTGAAAGTGCTTCGAGTTTGTTTCCCCATAACACATTCTCTACACATAGTGTTAGATGGCTTTACAATTCTAGGTAGATCTCTTACTGCTTTTGTCATACTTGCCTTCACAATGTTATCAAAATTAACATGACAAAATCTTTTGTGCCATAACCAACTATCATCAACCTTTGCAACAAAACAAGAAGCTTCAGATGTGTTCAATTCAAATACATTACCTTTGGATTTAGTACCAGATGCTATCAAGTCTCCTATTTTTCTCTTGATAGTACACTTTCCGTTTATGAAGTTCAGTTGATAACCCTTGTCCACTAGTTGTCCAGCACTCAACAAATTATGCTTAAGTCCATCAACAAGTAATACATTGTCAGTGTTAGTCTTTCCATCCAAGGAAATAGATCCAATTATAATGATAAGTTTAGGAGTATTGTCACCAAATCTAACAACACCACCATCATGTCTTTTCAAACTCATAAACTTATTTTTATCTCCAGTCACATGATGTGAACAACCACTATCTATGACCCATTCAAATTTCTTTTCAACTTGAGATACTAATGCTTTTTCTTCATGCATACGTTCATCATCCTCAATAGAAATAAATCCAATTTCATCATAATCACCATTCTCATCATCAGATATACCTTCACTAGCATAATAACATTCCTTATCCTTTGAGAACTTAGACTTGAAAAACTTAGGTTTGTGCTTTGGAATT
>MU223639.1:590493-608385 GCA_018584345.1 Thuja plicata
TGTGCTTTGGAATTCTTGTAGGACATCTAGATGCAAAATGACCAATCTTGTTACATGAAAAACATTTCAAAGGTAATTTTCCCTCAAACTTACCCTTACCTCTCTTTTCTCTTCTAGCAATCAGTGCAACAATTTCATCTAGCTTTCTTCCTTCTTCCTGTATATGTTCCCATTCATCAGCATAGGCTCCGAATTCTTCTTTTAGATCAGTACTGCTTGTGCTTGCATTTCCAGGTAAGATTCTTTTTCTTTTGTGCACGGTTGCTTTGAATGCTGACTCAACCTTAGGTAGAGTGTCTCCCAATTCCACGACTTCAAATGTAGTTAGCTTGCCAATCAACATCTCTCTGGTGAAGTTCGGTGTTAAAGGTATGATCTTCTATATGCAAGTGTCAAAGATCTGAGTATCTTTGCAATAACTTCTTCCTCACTGTAAGTTCCTCCAGAGTTCTTGATACCAGTAACTACCTCAGTAATTCTCTGTGCATATGCTCAGATGTTCTCATCTTCTCTCATCTTCGGTGATTCCATCTTTGTCTTCTAGTTTTGTAACTTTGCTTGCTTTGTAAATTTGTCTCCAACATATAGTGCTTCCAGTCTTGACTAGATTTCATGTGTAGAGTCTAAGTCCTTTACTTTAGTAAATTCTCCTTCTGATAATGCGTTGATTAAAGATTCCCTTGCAACCATATTGCATGAGAATAGCTTCTTTTGATCTTCACTGGCTTTCTCTAGTTCATCCTCAGTTGCTATCTTTTCCTTCTTCTTTGTTATCATCCAATAGTCAATTCCCAGACATGTCAAATGTGTTCTCATATTATTCTGCTAACTGTCAAAGTTTTCAAAGTCAAACTTTGGACTATCCTTCCTATAGTAAGTCATCTTCAAGATCACCTCAAGCTGTTAAACTTTCTCTCTGAGGACCAATAGCTCTGATACCAATTGTTAGGAATAACAGTCCACAAGACAACTAAGAGGGGGGGTGAATCAGTTGTAATCTAGATTATTAAACTTTATAATTTATAAACCAAATCTGCAAATGTAAATGATAACACAATAATAGACAACACCATAACACAATATTTATTGTCAAGGAAACCTTGTTAAAGGTAAAACCCCGATGGGAATTAACACCCACAAATAAAGTACTGAGAGTATAGTATCCATGTTAAAAGATATTAGCCCTGTTAGGAGCTTGTTACAACATTTTAGTACACAGTCCCTGTTAGGAGACAGACCTTGTTAGGAGTCAAAGAAAATAGTAGGCCCACTGCCAAGACACACTACCCAAAGAAGGTTAAAGCCACCCTCAATGATTTACAATCTGAATCAAGTGTATAAAGCAAATACACATTCTAGCGAACTGTCTGATAGCAACTGTCTTTGCTTGGTCAGTTCCAATGATGTATCAACTCTGCTTTGCATCCAACAGTCAACAAGCTTCGTAGCTTCCACACCACTCTTTCTTTTCTGTCACACTTGTTCTCAAGAATTTATCTTTCATATATACCCTCTTACAATAATTCATTAGGTTGACCAATTAAGCTTTCCTAATACATAATTAACTAGGTCGACCAATAAGGCTTTCCATCATACAAATAATTACATATCCCCTTGCTAAGGTACACACGATATCTATAACAAGTATACAACATTTACAATTCATTACATATACTTTCAAATCCGTAATTCATGCTCTCAATTAATTTTACACGCTACATGTCTAAAGTCGGCCAGGAAATAGGTCTTCTCCAGAATACACGCCACAACTGACGTTATTAGTAACCAATCAACAATCGAACTCAACCCATTACTCTATCATATGTCAACTGTCCATCAGTAAGTTCGCAAGTTCTGAAATATCTTCGCTAGAAAGATATACCCAAAACACAGAGACCTGCTCTGTCCAGAATCACAGTTATAGTCCAGAAAACTAGTCTTCACTAAATCAACTGTAACATCCATAGTAGGTAATATAAAGTCAAGCGGCCTTAGGGATAAGGTCAACACACATCCTTCTGCATAATTCCAACTTTGATCATTCTGAATCATCCGTACAGTGTCCGTACACTCCATCTAGTTAAGTAGCCAGTCTGTCTTTTTCATAGAAATATATGTTGACATCAGTGACAAAACATGAATATCAACAACATGATCATTGACCAAAACTGATATCATCCAACAATTTCTTTATGTTGTCTTGCTATATTGGAATGGGGAGAGGGTGTCATGTTCTTTGGTTTATATTCCTGAAACCTTTCCTACAATTCATCAAGTTGGATTTGTAGGTTAAGTTCTTGGGAGTGGATACAAAATTCAATCTAATCTAGTTAACAACCAACAAATAAATCTAGCTCACTCCCAAGATAGCCAAGCAATTGAACTACAAGCTCTCCAACCAACTAATCTGCAACCTAGAGATAAGTGAATCACACACTTCAAATACTTGCACATAATGATGTGAGTCTCTTGAGGACCGTTGTGAGTATCTAGATAATGATGAGTCAGTGAATAATGATGCGAGTCTTTGGAGTATTGTTGAACTATGACTGACAACCAGTTTATGGAAGAAACAAGAACTTGGTTGGAAAGCTCGATAGTGATGATAGAAGATTGTGGATAGCTAAAGAAGATTATATGCTTATGTATTTGAGATTCAATCACAAAGTTAACACGCTTATGCATATGAATGTGTGATGTAAAATTATAGCACAACCTTTTGCACAAATCTGCTAATTGTTCTCTTGCCATCTATTTTGCAATATATATTTTATTTGGCATTTGACTTATGATGTATCATAGTTGCATTTATGGTCTTGCGACTCCTGCCTAAACTTGAGATCATAAAATTATCATTGTGTGCAGAGCCTATGCTTGTTCTTCACTAATTTCAAAACACTTTGGAAATAAATTTCTTAAAATCAATCTAAGCTAATGGAACGAAATACACATGAAGAAACATAGATTAAATAATTTTAGCTATTTAAGTTTGAAAGAATTATTTTTTAACCGATGTATGATTGAAAGTGTCCATATCTCAACAGATTCAACTTTCTTGTTTGGTCCTAGAAACCTTCTTATATCTATTAAAGCCATACTCTGTCCCTAGTTTGGAAATGATTTGCTCTTCTATACTCAATTGTTTACTTTGGGAATCTATATATTTTCGGCTAGTATTATTTTTTATTTTTCACTGTCTATAATGACAGTTAAAAGTTTTCATTGGAAAAAAGATTCACAGAGTAATCTGTATCAGTTGTTGAGAAACAATGTTTTCTTGCTGCATAGATTTGTTTACAACTTGTTTATTGGAGCTATTTGAATTTACGAACAAGTTTTTTTAACAGAATGAATATTATAGAAGGCAGACGTTATTATTGACATTTGTGGTTTTACTACCTGAATAAATTAACCTACTAAATTTTTATTATATTGTATGAGCTTTTATCCTTTGACCTGTACAACTTTACCCCTCCATTGGTCCTTTTTCATGTTCAGCATGCTCTTTAACAAAGCACCATGCAATCTTTAATATTCTATTGCTGCATAGGCTACTAAGCATTATCGAACCTAAGAAACATGAGTTAGACTTGCAAGAATAACAGACGAAATTTACCTAACCATTGTAATCTTATGAACAAGAAACAAGACCTTTGAACAAAGTAGGTTTCCAAAGTAGTTGAAAAAAGCAGCAAAATTTTTTTAGTGAAAGTATCAGGAAACAAAATTTGGGGTATCCGACAAGAAAAGCAATGGAGGAAGCAACCAACACATCAATGAGGGCACCACCATACCCAATCTCTCCCCTCATCGATCCCTCTTCCCTTCGTTTTATGCCTGCAGACAAAACACATATACCAAATCAACACTCACCTACGCAATGAGGCCGCCTACCCTCTTCCCAAAACAAGACATTCATTCAGAGGTTTCCTTGGAAAATAACAGCTTTATGCAAGAACATAGATTATTAATATACCTTTCTAAAATTGAAGTGGGTATTTCGACAAATAAAATGGGTATACCATTTTCTTCTATGCAACATAATCCCTAGCAGCCCCTGCGTTGGAAACAAGCGAAGATGATTATACTTTAGCATTCACCTCACAACTTGGACATTTCCATTGCATTCCATAACCATTTACAAATTGTAAAAAGAACATTGTTCACATATGTTAAAGGATATGTTAATTTTCTGCATTCAGTTCCATGTAATATACCTACAAGTACGCACCTGTGTAAACAATTGTATGAGCTACCAAACCAAAACAAGTAACTCATATGCAAGCCAACGTTTTTAACATTGAAAGGAAAATTTTGAGGAAATTAACTAATCGAACAACCTATTTATAATTTTTTTGTTGGCGATTGGAAGCAGTGTATGAAACAAACCAAGGTGTGCCATCTGCAAGAAAATGCAACAAATCAACATGAAAAACTTGGCGGATCTCATGGCCACCACTCGCACAAAAATGACATACTATGTGAGGAGAAAATGTGAAAAGAGGAACAATAGTTAAATATTAAAAATAAATACAACCAATAATAAATGGAAGGCAAACGTCTTAATGCAAAGGAAAACGAATGCCCAAGATTAATGCAATCATCTTGCATTGTCTTCAAATGCCCTCACAACCATTGATTGCAAAGTGAGTTGATTTTGTTAAGAGAAGGAACGCCTTCAACATACTTAATTTGAATCTTTATGTTAAGATTTGATAATTATTTCCAAATTATTGATTTGAGACAAATGCATGTCTATGTAATTGCAACTTTCTCCTCTATCACACATATAAATGTAATTTTTATAAATATATATTTGCAAAACATAATATCATCATTTTTAAAAATTTAATCCTTGACTAATCTATTAACTCACCTTTATATATATATATATATTATGATTTATTCAACAATAAAAAGTTGGAGAGAAGAAAAATTCACCATCAAATTGAATAACAGAAACTTAAACGCTTTACAAAACAAAAATGGCAGAACCTTCCCCTTTAAAAACGTCTTCTAAGCTTTTCCAACTACATCGGACTAAAATCCCACTTCGATTATGCTATGATGGAGGTCCATACCCTATCCCAAAGCTACCATTTTTACACAGGTTGCATTGAGCGGAAAATTGGGGACTGCGAGGTGTTGGGAATATAGGTGGAGCTGTGGCCATTCGATTGGTAAATGTAGCACAGAACCGATGGTCCAAACGGTTTATTAGTGGAATTGGCCTCTGGCATAAGATGGTCAACTGGAATTACGGTGTTGTGGTATTACACGACCTGCTCTTAACGGCCTGTTGATTTCCTCTCACGGCAATTTCGTCTGGTAAATATTGTGCTGATTGTTGGGTAGTACTGCGCCCTTGTTTTGTTCACACTGTAAAATCGAGGCCTTCTGATTTCCCAGAACAACTATTACTGGTGACCGGCATGAATAAAAAAGCTTTGACATCAGTATCGACTAGACATGGTGGAAAGATTAGGATTGTGTCGATCGTTTTGTATCCTCTATTAAGCGGTATCAGCGGTTGAGTTGAAAAATTAGCTCGCCCCTTCTTGTAGGGAACGCCTTTGATGTAACCGGTTACTTTAAAAAAGTTGATTTTAAGATTGTTTTACGGGTCAAAAAACTTTTGGCAACATAAAAAGGGCGTTCCTAGTGCGGGTAAGCAAGGAAGAACAGGAAGGCGCAGCGGCAGGAGCACCCGATCTTCAGACTTCATCGAAATATCTGGTTAATATTTGCTTTTCCAGTGTGTTGCGAAGATAATCTAGGGTTTCAAAAATGCCGGGAATTACAGAAGTTTTGCCTCTACCAGCACCTCCGCCGGGGGGCATTTCCGGCCCTTTACCACCCTCTCAGCTCCCTGCTGATAACGACAGCAATGTGGTAGAAAACAAAGAAATTCAGAACCTAAGCAATTTA
This sequence comes from Thuja plicata, assembly GCA_018584345.1. Lineage (NCBI taxonomy): Eukaryota > Viridiplantae > Streptophyta > Pinopsida > Cupressales > Cupressaceae > Thuja > Thuja plicata. The sequence continues at coordinate 596,422 of MU223639.1, forward strand.
AGCATATCAGGGTCTGAATCTGTTGCCACACATACAAAAACTATCGGAATAATCCACCCGCCGCCGGACATCCGCAATATTGTCGACAAAACTGCGCAGTTTGTTGCCCGCAATGGCCCCGAGTTCGAAAAGAGAATTCTTGCAAACGAGAAAAACAATGCGAAGTTCAATTTTTTAAACCCTAGCGATCCTTACCATGCATATTATCAGCACCGAGTTTCAGAATTCAGGTCACAGGTTCTAAACCCGGCGCAGTCACAAGCGGTACCCACTGATGGAGCGGCCGAGGCGGCTGCAAATGCACCAGCTGGTGCTGAGGCAAAGTCAGTCGATTTACCGGCTAGACCGGTTTCCAAACCCTTGCTGCCTCCCGAGGCAGAGCAGTATACCGTAAGACTTCCCGAGGGCATCACCGGCGAAGAATTGGATATTATTAAGCTTACTGCACAGTTTGTGGCAAGGAATGGCAAAACCTTTTTACACGGATTGACGAGCCGTGAAGTAAATAACCCTCAGTTTCACTTCTTGAAGCCTACGCACAGCATGTTTACATTTTTTACCGCCCTCACGGATTCGTATTCCAAGGTTTTGATGCCTGCCAAGGGCTTGGTGGAGAAGCTGAGGAAGGATGGAGCGAGTATGACTGCGATTTTGGAGCGGTGTTTGCATCGGCTTGAATGGGAGCGGTCACAGGAACAGGCAAGGCAGAAGGCAGAGGATGAAATTGAGCAGGAAAGGATGCAGATGGCTATGATTGATTGGCACGACTTTGTGGTGGTTGAGGCAATTGAGTTTGCGGACGATGAGGATGAGGAATTGCCACAGCCGATGACTCTGGAAGAAGTTATAAGGAGGAGCAAGGCGTTGGCTGCTATGGACGACGAGGAAGAGATTGCAGAATCTGGAAAGGAAGTGGAAATGGAAATGGATGAGGAAGAGGTGCATTTGGTGGAAGAGAGCTTGAAGACGGCGAATGATGGTGAACAAAATGGTAGTAAAATGCAAGAAGAAGGCCACTCACAAATGCCTGCTGCACCGCCTCAGGAGGAAATGGATCCGCCTATGAGAATTGTTAAAAACTGGAAGAGGCCTGAAGAGAGAGTATCAGTTGAAAAGGATCCAACTAAGTTTGTGGTTTCCCCAATTACAGGAGAACTGGTTCCCATCAATGAGATGGCTGAGCACATGCGGATTTCATTGATAGATCCCAAATATAAGGAACAGAAGGAGAGAATGATGGCCAAGCTTCGGGAGACAACTCTTGCACCAGATGATGAGATTTCAAGAAACATTGTTGGACTTGCTCGGACACGGCCAGATATTTTTGGTACTACAGAGGAGGAAGTTTCTAATGCAGTTAAGGCTGAGATAGAAAAGAAGAAAGAAGAACCAAAGCAAGTCATTTGGGATGGGCATACTGGAAGCATTGGCCGCACTGCGAACCAAGCGATGACCCAGAATGGTGGAGATGAACAAATGGATTTAAGTAATAACGACGGAAGGGATCTTCCTGGTCCAGCACCTCCTCCGAAGATAGGTGTGCTGCCTATTAGGCCTCTTCCTCCTCCTCCTGGTCTGGCATTGAATATCCCTCGACCTCCAAGCACAGTTCAATATTCAGCTCCAGCCACATCTGCTTCTATGATGCCACCTCCCCCAAGGCCTTCTGTTCTACCTCCTCCACCTCTCCGACCACCTCCACCTCCTGCTGGTATGCCTCCTGCTCCACATCAGCTCATAAACAGGCCACCTCCCCCACTTCCACCACCAGGGTTGATGCCAACTTCAATGATTACACCACCTCCTCCAGGTTCTCAATATCCACCTATGCCGCCTCCTCGACCATTTGGCCCTCCACCACCAGGTCCTCCACCATCGATGCCCATGATGCCACCACCACCACCACCTCAGGGAATGCCTCCCCCACCACCACCTGAAGAGGCTCCGCCCCCACTACCTGAAGAGCCCGAGCCCAAGAGGCAAAAGATAGACGAAGTTCAACTCATTCCGGAAGATCAATTCTTGGCACAACATCCGGTATGCTTTCACTTCTCTGACTCTCTTTTGCATTTATCATGCTTTAGGATTAGCTTTTCTTTAGTTAATGCAGTTGATATGGTTGTAAGTTAAACTTACATTAGTCTAAGGATTATTAATAATCTGGACAATCTGCTGGGTAAAAATTTGAATTGTTGAGATGTTAAGTGGGGCATGACACTAAATGTTCCACACCTTTGTCAGAATGAATGGCTTGAATTTATATATATATAGTTGGAGAGGTGGGAATTATGTAAATGTACACTATATATATTATTAATTACATGGTAACAAGTTCTTATGTTAATTAGACTAGTTAGAGAGGTTGGAACCGTGGTGAAAACTTTCTATGTTAATTATAACAGCTGGAGAAGTGGAGATCATTCAAACGTACAACGTTTGTATGTATTTATGTTTGTATGCCTGTGTATATGTGTGTATATGGGATCATGTAAATGTATAACTTACATGTATGCATGTGGTAACAAGTTTCTATGTTAATTATAGTAGTTGGAGAGGCAAGAATCATGTTAAGATATGACTATAGGGGCAAGATAATTACAGGATTGCCAGGCCCCGCAAATAAATACAGCCTTAAAACCACATGACACTTGGGAATAATTCTCATATGAAAATCACAGCATTAAGACTCAAATTCACTGCCTTTGAACTTGTGCAAAGGAAATACAAAGGGCAGCAATCCATTAATGTGTTTGATTATATTAAATAAGGAGAATTATGCATAGCAATTCCTAAAAGCATTTAGTTAAAATCAAGTCAAGAATTAAGATAGCAATTAAGGATGGAAGGTTGCATTCTTTCAAAGGGGAATAATGATGAAAGGCTGTGACTTCTTAAAAGGGCAGCAACTGCAAATAGGTGTATCCTTTTAAGATGAAAAGGTATGACACTTTTAAAATCAAGTTAAGAATTAAGATAGCAATTAAGGATGGAAGGTTGCATTCTTTCAAAGGGGAATAATGGTGAAAGGCCGTGACTTCTTAAAAGGGCAGCAACTGCAAATAGGTGTATCCTTTTAAGATGAAAAGGTATGGCACTATCCGTTATGAAGGTTATTGTTGTCACAAAAGTTTGCACCCTTGCCTTGGTGAGTGTGAATGACCTAAACAACCTTTTAAAACATGGAAACAACCTCCAAGTGTGGGACTTGAAATGTGAGATTGAGTCTCTGGAGAAGGTTGGTTTCCTTTTGTTGATGTGAGTTTTGTTCCACTACAACATACAAAATCAAACATCCAATGTTTCAGAGTGAAACACTAAATATTCAACCCTCTCTTGAATAAGGTCACTTCTCAAGCTAAGTTTGCAAAGTAAGATCATGAAATGACTTCAAGGTTCCTTCTCTTGTGGATACTTGCTCAGTTGAAATGATGTGATTTGCTGGTTATCACAAAGGGACTTACGCTGCTCATTCAATGGATATCAACTTTTTCAACTTCTTCCAATCACTTCCAACCAAACAACTTTCAAGGAAAATAAAAGCTATCTAACTCTAGGAATGTAAGACAATGTTGATGATGGGGTGAGCCTCTAACCGGTCCTTGCTTCTCCGTGTCAACTAAGCATAGGAGGGTCCTAGCTTCTAAGGATGTAGGAGCGATCTTCACATTGTTAATATTCATCCAAATACCCTATGAAGGCACAATCTAAATGAACTTCTCCAATAGAAGTTAAACACTTGCAATTTAGGCCAGACTAACCTTACATCTTTACTTACAATCAACAAGTAACAAAAGGTATGGACACTAGCTTCACCATTAATCACCATTCATTAATATCTTCCATCCAATCTACTTCTATTTCTACTTAACACGAAACAAGATCCTAAATGAGGATTTGAAGAAACCATGCAACACTTCAAAGCAACATTAAGTAATCCACCATGAAGACCAACAATGCATCATCAATTACTTTGATAGCATTATGATAATAATTTCACCAAGTTTCCTCCTACTCTAATCTACTCTAATCTAATTGTCTAACTGTTACAAATGAGAAGGCCTTGGCCTTTTATAGGTGTTCAATTACAATGAAGGGTCAAGATCAATTCAAGATCAAGGGTCAAGATCAATCTCTACAAACCCTAACTGGGGTTGCCACAATATCAACCAATTAAATGAAGGCACCACCCAGTGGGCCAATAAGAAAATTACAAAGCTTTTGAGAACCAATGATAAAATTGTACACTTGGCATAATATGATTGAGTGTACTTGAACATGTGTAACTGAAAATTTCTGATTGGTAGAAGACAAGTGGGCGCCCTCAACATCCTTATCTCATAGATTTGATCAATCCTTAGGTGATGAGAAAATATCTCGAGATACTCAACATTACCAAGTCTTCGAATGTGATGACATATTCCCAAATTGCTTCATCTTCTCAAATTTTCTCCATCTTCGTTCTTGGAAATTCTCTCATTGCCATGATTTTGAACTTTATCTTGGGAGGGGGTTGCCTACCACAACATGTTCGGGCAGATTTGACCTTCAATCAATATTAGGGACAACAAAGAGAAATTAGGAAAACAAGATAAGAAAGGAGGCCAGGGCAACAAAACAAAGACCTCAAGCAAGCTACTGACAAATTAATTCTCCCCACATTTGATGGTAGTGGGAAAGCAAGTGCAAGGGCATGGATGTAATGCCCCCCTCTCTTTAGTGATCTCACATGAAATGATTAGCGTATTTTCTCACATCTCGGTAGGCTAATTAGAACACTTCAGTCCCTTGTTCAACCAGTCCTTGTTCAAGATCTCTTTCATCGTCGCTATTGATCAACAATGCCATCTGCGAAACATGCCTTCCATCAAAATTGTTAGCACTTACATATTGCAAAATAACAAAAGAGAAAGGATCAACGGTCTACAACTTTCAAACCCAATAATACAAGATATAATGATGCAAAGCTTAACATCATGTATTAAGTTTTATTTTAAACAATTGTTTTCAAATGATGTTTTGTATGTTGTTTTTTGTAATATTTATTAGTAAAAATGATGAATTGATTTTTATTTTTATTTTAAAACACTCGATGTAAACATTTTAAGAAGCATTTAATAAATTAATTATGAATGCTACATCTTCTACAAAAATGAAATTGTCTAAAATTACAATAGATATTGAGGTGCACTTTCAAATCACTAGTCAAAACTGAACATTGATTAAAAAAATGCTAAATTGGACTTAATTGTTGATGAAGTCTTGATGCACTTGGATCTTTCAATATGAACTTGGATTTCCGGAGGAAATTCAAGTTGATGAAAATTTTCTCTGTTTTTTCTTCTCCTTGCTCTTTGTTTTATTGAACTTCATCTTGATCTTGATCTTCGAATTTGCACTTTTGATATTCCGATTTGAACCTCCTTCCCATTTGAAATCCTCGAGCATCCCCTTGCTTGAAGTTTTGAGTTTGATTTGCCACCATCTCCTTGCTCTCCTAGCTTCTCCTTGAACGATTTACCTTGCAAAACAAGAGAGAGATTTCATTAAGCTCACCAAATTGATTGAGATTACATCTAGATCAACCTTTTCTTCTATATCAAGATGAGATTCTTGTAAATTTTGAAATGGAATCATGCTAAAATCTGGAAAAACAAATGAATTTCACAACATAGCATGCCCAGATTTTGTTTTCTCACCACCCTTTATCTCAGATTTTTGAAAGAAATATGCCATAATTGTCCCAAAATTGATGCCCTTGAAGCCGTGAATAATTGACAAGGATGTAATCGTTGTCTTCCACCAAATGATTCACTCCTCCTTCAATGTAATCTGCTGCCTTGTATGAAGAAATCACTGCCTAGTAAGAGGAAATCACTGTCTTAGCAGAGATAAATCTGCTTCTCATGTGATGTTGAAATGATTTTTCATCCTCTCATTCCTCATTCGCCTTCCCCTTGCAATTTTCAGATTATAATCATCATTTTGGGAAGCAAAAACATGTTTTCATCCTTCTAAGGCCAAGGCGGAAATTGGGGTGGGGAGAGGATTGATAATCCTTGGAGGGTGGTGGAATCTGCCACCTCCAAAGGATTTTTTCTTTGATTCACGCTCATTCCCTTGAACTCAGATTTGGTCCCCGCCTTGTTCAATTTACTCTTCACCTTACAAACTCATGCTTTCTCATCCTCATGTCTAGGCGGAAATCTGGCCCCTTAGAGGATTTTTGTGATCACTTTAATTGATTTCAAGTCTGTTCATGTCCTAAATTTGTCTGGTTCTCCTCTACCTTGCCTTTGAATTGATTTCTTTTAGCCCCTATGACCTCATGCTGTTCATTTTGTGCAAACTCATCCCCTTTCACGCCATCAAGTCATGCTTTGTGCTGTCTTTCTCTAGATGGCGGAAATCAGATTGTTTAGAGAATTAGGAATCCTGATGGGGCAGTGGATTCCGCCCCCTCACAAGGATTTTATTCTTTCGCCTTTGTTCATTCCCCAAATCATATTATTTCCTTCAACAATTATCCAATGTTTTCCATTAAACTTCAAGGTGATTTTGATGCCTTTTCAATCTGAATTGAGTGTGTTTAAGTCAGATTTCATGCTCTGATTTTTATCATTTCTCAGTCTGATTTTCACTTTTCTCCATGATTTTGACCTCCAAACTAATCCAAAATCGTCCCTAATCACCTTTAGCACTTACTCAGGCGGAATTGGGAGGCAGGCTAGGATTTTGAGCAATAGAAGAAAGGCGGAATTTAGGCACGTGGGAGGATTATTAATCCTTGGGGGATGGCGGAATCCGCCATCCCTCAAGGAATTTTCTTTATCTTTCAAACTCCATCCCCATGTTTTGCTTGCACTTTGTTATTTCGTTTCACTCCCTTTTTCTCATTGCACCCATTGAAGACAAGTTTAGCACTGTCAATCTAAGGCGAAAATTGGAGGAGTTCAAGGATTTTGAATCCTTGGGGGTTGGTGGAATCCGCCATCCCTCAATGATATTCTTTGTTTCAAACTCATGTTTTCACACCTCTTTCAGCCTTTAAACTTCCATTACCTTGCCTTCTTTGGATCTTATTTTGACTAATGTTGAGTTTGTTTTGAATTTGATCATGTTCTAAGGGGGCAGAAATCTCACCCCTTCCAGGATTGGGAATCTTACGAGGTAGGCAGATTCCGCCACCTCCTTAGGATTTTTCTTCTTTTCATAACTTCACCTAAAAAACAACCTTTTTTGCGTTTCCTTCACTTTTTTTCAACACTTCGCACTTGAAACTTATTTTTGAAAGGGGTGGAATTTTGGGAGGTCAGAGGATTGGAATCCTAGGACATGGTCGGATTCCAACCTAGTGCCAGGATTTTTCATTTGCAAGTTAACTCCCCATTCCAACACTTAGTCATTGTTTTAGCTCTGAGGGCGAGAGGATTTATATAAATATAACATTTAAGTATAAGTTACATTTATTAGTTTAAGTTAAAGTTATTATAAATACTGTCATGATGTTTGAGATAGGTTTCTGCTTCATAAGAGTTATAATAAAGATTCTAGATTTTGGGGGTTTACAAAAATTTCCAGACTTAGCCAAATTTCAGGATTCAACACGCCTTCAACATTCTAACCTCCCATAACCTTACTTGAGTTTCTAAGATCAAATTGAAGCTGGAACAAGGATTTTCAAAAGGTTTTAACTTATTTCATCACAAATCACTTGGTTTCAACTCCATATTCTTGACTAGCTTAGCCCAACGTCCACTCACATCCCAGACAGACTAGACTACCCAACAGGCCAAAATTGCTCAAACATACCTCTCGGACTTGGAGACTTGAAAATGTTGCAAACTAAAACCATGTAAGACCACTACTCCTACTGCTAAAGCAAAAAGAGGTGGTCCCCATTTGCAATGGGGCAATGGTGTGAAAACCTCGCAACACCTTTTAATTAGGATGCACCTAAAACTAAGCTTTTGAGGGAAAAGGGAGAAGGATACACAGAAAGGGAAAAAGGGGTGATACACCAAGATTGAAAATTTGATCTCCTTGTGCCTATGATTGCCCTTAGACCTTAATGAAACTACCAAGACAACACTACTCCCTGTATTTGATAAACTCCTAGAACAATATGAAAGTTAGGACTTAAATAGACCTTGCTAGGAACCTAAAGATTCACAAGCATGATCAATCAAGCAAATCAACACAATCATATAACAGGGAAGATGATGAAATACATCCAAATAATAAGACAAAGATTACACAAGATATTTGGATTTGAAATAGGTAACAATAATATATTAAAGCAAGGCAAGGCTAGTTATAATTACAGAAAAAAGAATTCCACAGAAGAAATAGAGAGAGAGATCCCTTAAAGTATGTACAAGATAAATATGGCCAAAAGATATCTGTATGTTGATAACTACGCCTACGATTGAACATGTCCAAGTTGCATGTACAAAAGAACTTCTTTTGACCTGTTGTTGGTGTATCTCAAGTGTATGCATAATTTGATTGCTTATTTCTTCTAATTCCATTACTTCAGCCAATCTGACTGTCATAGCATCATCCTCAACTAGCTCCAATTGATGAGCTAATTCAAGAGAGGGCAACTCAAGTGATAAGGGAAGCCTTGCTTCTCTTCCATATACTAGCATGAAAGGTGAGTTGCCAATGGGTCTTTTAGGTGTAATTTTGTTAGCCCATAAGGTTGTCCTCAATTTAGTATGCCAAGACGTCTGATTATCTTCAATTGTCCTCTTGATTATCCTAATGAAATTCTCGTTGGACTCAATTAGACGATTTCCTTGCGGATAATAATTTGAAGATGTCTTCAAATATATTCCATGTTCAACTGCCCAAGAGCTAATATGAGTTCCAACAAAAGACCATTATGTGATATGATGGTTGAAGGAGCACCAAATCTAGTTACAATTCCATCAAGGAATTCAACCACTAAAGCCTCTGTGGCATCCTTCAAGGCTATTGCCTTTGTCCACCTTGTGAAATAATCAGTGGCTGCCAAGATCCATTTGTGACCAGAACTAGAGAGTGAGTTTATTGGACCAATAAAATCCAAACCCCATTGAGTAAAAGGGTCTGATTGAATAGGGTGAAGAGGAAGGGCATCCAATCTTTGTTTGCTTGAGAAGAAGACACACTTCTTACACTTTCTCACCCATTGATGAAAATCTTTGAATAAGGTTGGCCAATAGTAGCCAACCCTCATTATTTTCATAGCTGTGATCCTTGTTGAGAAGTGACCACTTGAAGGGCCATCATGAAACTCTTCTAACAACCTATTGATCTGATTTGTATTGATGCATCTTAGTAGGACTCCATTGGAATTCTTTCTAAATAGTATACCATCCACCAAGGCATAAGAAATGGACTGTAGTCTGAACTGTCTTCTTGTAGCTTTGTTTAGGCCTTTCAGATATCTTCCTTCTACCAAGAAGATAGTCATGTCATGCAACCAATCATTCTGATTTTCATTCTCATCTGGTTGCTCACCTTGCAATAAGAGGGCAACCTTCAGAGGTGTCAAAAGATGAGACCATTTACTCACAAAGGCCTTTGCCTCTTACAAGCTTGGTGATCTTGATTTCAATGTCATAGTCCATGACCTTAGTGATCCATCTAGCTCTTTTCCCATTGATGTCCTTATTTAAAAGGAAGTCTTTTACACTTGTATGTGGGACCAAGAGTTGGATCTTGTTGCTAGATGGTAGACGTTTGAACTTCTTCAATGCTCTTATGATAGAAAGAACTTGTCCTTCCACATAGCTGTATCTACCTTCATAGTCTTTAAGCCCTTCACTTAAGAAAGCATGGGCTGCTCCAAATTTTCTTTATTTAGCTGTGTCAAGACAACTGATATACTTGATTCTCCTCCAAGAGTATAGAGGATAAATTCCTTATCAAACTTAGGATTGACAAGAGTAGGAGCAGATACAATTGCCATTTTAATCTCCTCAAAACTTGCCTTTCCTTCCTTGGTGCATCTAAATACTATGTTCTTCTTTAGCATACTTGTAAGAGGGTTAACCATAGTAGCAAGGTTAGGAATGAACCTTCTTACAATATTGATCCTACCAAGGAAACTTTGTAGTCCTTTCTTGTGATTAGGAAGTGGAAGAGAAAGAATAACCTCCACTCTCTCTAGATCAATGGCCAAGCCATCCTTTGATACAATGTGTCCTAAAAGCTTTCCTTGATTGGTGACAAACACACGTTTGCTTGGGTTCAAGGACACCATACTTTTTGCATTTGATAAACACTTGCCTCAAATGATCAAAGTGATCTGCTGCATGCTTGGAGTAGACAGTTATATCATCAAGATATATTAGCACAAATTCTGCCAATACACCTTTAAAGGTCATCTCCATTGCCTTTTGGAACATAGCACCTGCATTAGTTAGCCCAAATGGCATTTTACAATAAGCATAGGTGCCCCATTTAGCAGTGAATGCTGTCTTATATTGTTCTGATTCTTGGACTAGGATTTGGTTATAACCTGAATAGACATCTAGAAAAGAGAATTTCTTTGAACCACTAACCTGAGACAAGATCTGCTCCATGGAAGGAAGGGGATGGTGATCTTTAAGAGAAGCCTTATTTGGGTCCCTAAAGTCTACACATAATCTGATTTCCTCCTTCCTCACAGGAACAAGATTAGCTACCCAAGAGGAGTTCTTAATAGGAAAAATGGTATTAGCCTCTATTAGTTTGGATAGCTCTTTTCTCATTAAGGGTTCAATCTTAGGATTGATTGCTCTCTGTTTTTGTATAACAGGCTTTGCATCAACATTAACTCTATGGTATGTTGGGACAAGCTTGGGTCAAAAGCCTTTAAGTCTTCATATGTCCAAGCAATAACATCATTGAAGTCTTGATATAAGTTAATGAAATCTTCATGTTCAGTCTTAAAGCATACCTTTCCCAAATTAAGAGTCTTTCCATCAATAATGGTGACAGGTCTGTAGTCATCTTTCCTTGCAGCTAGGTTCAAACCTTTGTTTCTTGCTTGATCACCATAGCTGAAGATACCATGTAAGGTGACTAAATCTTTAGGTAACTTGTTGAATTGAGCCTCATAATTTGATCTCCGTATTAACCTTGCAACTTAGACTGATTTTTAGTAGAGAATGTTAATTCAACTCAAGTGTATTATTCTAATTTCAATTTAAACTTTTTATATATATAATCAATACTGCAGATATATATAATTGTCACTTCTATTAATATCAATGTAACTGCAGAAGAAGAATTTAGAATGTATGTAAATACAATAACCTTGTATGTCGAACTTGCTTGATGAAGAACCATATATATGTATCGCTGAATAATGCTGCTGTCTATAACCAACACTTATCAGTTTCGGTGTGGTATAGAAGTAGACTATCCACCGTATATATATGCAAATGAATGAGAGGTCATGTCTATGATAGACGTGACTCCCTAAGGAGTCACACCTATCATAAGCATGACTTATACTATAACTCATATTACATACGATAACAAGCAAGGTTTATTAAACCGTCGACTTGTTATACCGTCAACTATATTATGTGTTGGCCATAGTTTATATCATATGCCTTGTCGACAATATATATACTATGCCAATCACAATGTGATCGGTATAATATATATATTATCATCGACTATGGTAACCCCTCGATAGTTATTACATGTCAATCATATAATATGATTTACGTGATCGACATTAATACATATGATGAATATCATTTATATAATAATATTAACCTAGTTATATTATAATAATGATAATTATCATTATCATTATTATATTATAACAATAATTACTATACTAGATAAAGAATATAAATAATAAATATATTATAATCAATAATATCTATTTATATATTTCACAATTTGTCTATTATAGTAGGGTCAATATTTTATCTGATCGACGCTATAATTATCAACACTCCCTCTTAGCTAGGGAAGATA